>VDFB02098692.1:0-68638 GCA_007258455.2 Sequoia sempervirens
TTCCTTGAAAGCCCTACATTCTGGAGTGCTTTGGAATCCGTGCCATTAATTAATAGCCACTTTTAGCTGCCCTTTCTCATTACTAAACTAGGCGCCATCTTTTTGAGGGTCTATTGCATCAGATTTGAAGTCATTTGGGTCAGTTTTGAGTGAGTTGTGAGCATTTTAGTGGATTCTAGGGTTGCTGGTTATGCATTTCAAGTTGCTGTTCTGTCATATCAGATTTTGGAAAGTGCATTTTTGGTGAAGGTTTGGTGTTAGGAAGTCTTACTAAGCTTGGTGGAGGTCACATTTTCTATTGCAGCAATTGAAGAGCTTCTAATCCTTGTTCTTGCAGGCATTCTCTATATTATTGTAAGCTGAACAGTAGTACTGTCAGCATTTCTCTCAACCTTGCTTATCATGTTTGTAATTGCCCACTGAATAAGTGGAAGAGGCTGGCTTGCCACCTAATTACTTTGATTTGCATTGTAATATCGTACATCTCCGCCCTATGGTAGCTCCATTCCCACTTCGGGTTTGAAAGCACATTCTGGGTGTTGAGTTTATTTGAAGTTGCATTTGTATTTCTTTCAATCTCCACCATATGGTCGCCTCATTCCATTCTGGTTTGGGTAGCACATACTTGGTGTTGAGTTACTTTCAGTTACAGTTCTGATTTTTTGTACTGACGATCCTCTTGCCATATGACAGCCTCTCTCATGTTGAGATTGAGTGCGCATTCTTGGCAAAGAGTTATATTGTAACTGCTGGTTTGATTTATCTAACCCTAACGGGTGCCTTCTGTATTGTTGTTGTAATTGCATTCAAAAATCGGAAAAAATTTGGTCCGGTTCGTTACACTCCTCTTTGTGCCTTGGGCGCATATTACCCTTGCTAGAGGACTTCACTTCCAACGCCTAGGCAACATTAATTTTTTAATTCCACCCCCACACTCCTTATTCACCCTTTAACTTACCTCAACTTGGGCGCATTTCACACTTCAAACACTCTTGACTTTTTGACTTTGTATGGGCGCATTTGAGAGAGAGAGAAGAATGAAACTTCAACGTGACTCTTGAGCTTCCTCGTTTTATCTTCACATGCCCTCTTTTGGGTGCATTTTAGCCTAGGAGGAGGATGAGCGCATATAAGAGGTTGAGGAGGATTTTAAATTTCCACGCCTTAGCATGTGACTCTTCACCTTCCCTATTTTTGTCTTTACATGGCCCCATTTGGGCGCATTTAGGCCTAGTAGGAGGATGAAAGTTGTTAACTCCTTTGACTTCTTTTCTTTTTGGGCGCATTTGAGCCTACATGAAGGATGGGCGCATTTGGGGGGTGGTAGAGGATATTTGTACTTAGAAAATTTTTAACATTCAAACTCTCAAGGTGAGCGCATTTTGATATGGCTGAAGGATGAACTTCTTTGACTTTCCTTGACTTTCCAAGCATGGGCGCATTTGAGCCTAGGAGGTGGACGAGTTTCATACTTAGAATTTTTTAGCATTTTGCTTCCACCAACTTGGGCGCATTTTACCCAATGAGCAGGACGAAACTCATGCCTTAGAAGTTTTCATGCTTGGCCATCAACTTGGGTGCATTTTCAGGTAGCTGCAGGATGAAGTCCAATACTTAGCCATTTTTCCTTCTTCGCCAGCTTATCCATGCCTTACTATTTATAGTAAGTCCCTCAATTCTTGCATCTTCGAAGCTCAGATCGATTTGAAATTTTGAACACTGGATCCTCATGACTCCATTACCCTACTGACACTGCCATTTCGGGTTGACTTGCTAAAAATAGCATATTTCTGGAGGTGGTTTGCTATTTATAGTAACCTCTCATTTCTGGTACCTCCACAACTTTGTTTGCTCTGAAATTTGAATGAGGCGCTCCTCACCACGTGACCTGCCTGCTGACATCGGCACATGCAACTGATTTGCTATTTTTACCCTGTTTCCAAAATGACTTACTATAAATAGTAAGTGCTTCGTTTGTCTTCAAATTTTACCAGCAGATAGATTGAAGGATGCTGATCGCGGTGGTTTAGACCGGTTTTCGAAAATTCTGACTTTTTACCCCTCTTTTCGGGTCCTGAAGCTCGAAACCCTAATTTGTTCTGCATGCGCATCAAATGGTCTCTGTTTGTTCTCGTTTCTATTGTATTGTGATCAGCTCGTGATTTTGAAGTGCTAGGAGGCGGCTATCAGGATGCACCTGCTAAAAATAGCAAGTTGCTAAATGAGTGACCATCTCCGTTTGCATGTCACATCACTGCGAAGCTCTCGAAAAACCCACAAGGAATATGCAGACATGCAAAGAGAACCCTAACATGCAAACCCTAAAAATAGCCTCCGAAGGCTGAACTCTGAAGGTTGTCGTCTCATTTTGCATGTTATACTGTCGCGAAGGTCTCTGAAAACCCAGAAGGAATCTCCAGACATGCGTTGAAAAACTCTGCATCCAAGCCCTGAAATCTGCTGCGGAAGCTGAACTGCTAAAAATAGAAAGTTGTCTGTTTCAGCTCAAATTTTGCACACGAGCAGCTTGATGTGTTCTGAATGCAGTGTGACTGTTTGAATTTAACGGACAGCCAAAAGGATCTACAAGAGACGTCTCTAGAAGTGACGAAGCAAGAAAACTGCTTCTAAGACCTCAAAAATGCCAGTGCATATTTTATTTAAAATATCCGCTCCAGACTTAGCCATTTTCCAGATGTCTTCACTTTTCAGCATTTCGCCAAAGACCTCGCACGTACGAGCGTTTGCCAAATCCCGAAAGCTGACGGCTGGGCTCGTTGAATAGATAAAGTAATTACGCTTGAAAGCCGTGCAGACTTCGAATGCGAACGACCTCATCTGACAGGCCTAAAGGCTAGGGGCCTCTAGACTGTAGAAATACAATGCAAATTTTATGTTGGTCCGCCCGTGAAATTACGTGCTTGGTAGAACCTCTGCCATGATCACCTGGAATGTCGGATCGACAAGCAGGATGGTGCAACGCGAAGCTGGACTAGAGTAGAATTGATGTCAGGAAGACTTCGTCTACAAATTTCGCCATCTTAAGGGTCATTTTAACCAGCACCCCTGAGCTATAGTTGCAATGGAAACGCAACGAAGAAGCTCAAAGATGTGAAATCTTCATTATAAGCTCATCTTCAGACGTTGGCTGCCAAAACTCTGGGACTCGGATGACTGCGTTTGATAGCTCGTCGGACGAGCAGACTAGTCGTGAAGAGATTAACTATATTAGCCACCAGAAATACCAGAATCTACCCCCCCTTTAAGAAGGACGCCCTCAAGCTATAGGCGCGCTTTTGCTGAAAAAGGACAAGTTTCTCATATGTGAAACTTTGGAAATTTCAACTTCTGTCGCCAATTGCCGGAACTGCGAGTCTCGGAAAGCTTCGCTGGATAGCTCATCGGATAGCCAGACAAATTCTGAAGAGTTTGACTGTATGCATGAGCACTTTCAACAAAATCTTGACCTTAAAAAAGAAGGGTGCCCCTGGACTACCGGTGCACTTTTTTGCTTTTCTTTGAAAAAATCTTCATATTTTAACCTTTGAAAACTCCGTTTTGACCACTAAAATGACCATGTGCAACGTGAAATGCTGTCGTGAGACGCTCCTCCATTGTGAAAAGCTCCATTCTGAGTCTCTGCTTCAGGTTCTGATCAATAAAACTGACTTTGACTGACAAAATATTGACAAAAACTCCATGCTTGATATTGCCCAAAAACTGTATTTTACATCATTTAGCAATGTTAAGATTTATTTTATGAAAATGCTTTGATGAAGCAAAAAAAAAATTGGTTTGGGTACAACAGTTCACACGCCTTACACAGGGTCCACATGGCTGCTAAGAGATGGTCGGTGCAACTTATACAGTCCAGCACCCTCCTTATGTGACTCACAGCTTGCAATACAGACCCACAATACCTCCAAATCCCACAACCGTGCTTGCAATCTGATTTCTCTTCAGCTCTGATGGTATGAGATAGTCACGGGTTCCTCATGGTTACACCCAGCAAGATAAACCACAATGAATGACCTCAAGTTGTGCAAATATATGGCTACCCAACAATGTGCAGAACCTCCTCAAACCTAAATGCCAAACCTCACCCTCAAAGCCATAAAAATATATCGTTCATCTCCAATTTTGTCTTCGCAAGAGACTCATAAAAATGCTATAATCGACCAACTACAAGAACTGGATTAGCACAGATGTCAGGAAGACCTCATCTGCAATCTCATTCATTTCAAGGGTCATTCTGAAGGGCGCCCCTGGGCTACAGGGGCGCAGCTTTGCCAATTGACAACTTTTTGTGATGTAAAGCCTCCTCGTAACCTCAACTTCTGACCCTGACTGTCGGAGCTCTGAGTCTCGGATGTCCGTATTCGATAGCTCGTCGGATAGCCATACTAGTCGTGAAGAGATTAGATGCATCAACAGGCAGGAATGCTAGGATCTAGCCCCTCTTTAAGAAGGGCGCCCCTAAGCTACAGGGGCACCAAAGCTTGTGAACTGATCATCTTTGCAATCTGCAACCTCTAGAATCCTCAACTTTTGACGTCAGTTGCCGGAGTTCTGCAACTCCGATGACTTCGCCGGATAGCTCGTCGGAAAGCTAGGCTAATTGTGAAGAGATTGACTGCATTTACAAACAAAAGTAACAAGATCTGGGCCCTCAAAAAGAAGGGCGCCCCTGAGCTACAGGGGCGCAGATCTTCATTTTGCTAAAAATCTTCATCAATTTTTGTCTTTGTAAACACCCTTTTGGCCAATGAAACGACCATGTACGAGTATAATTTCATCGTGAAGTGTTTCCTCATCATCACATGTCTCATTCTGAGTCCCAGGTTCTAATTTTGAGCTCCAGGTATTGACCATGAGCTGCTTTTGACTAACACAACACTGACCAAACTCCATGCTTGATATTGCCCAAAAACTGTATTTGACATCATTTTAGCAAAGTTTAGACTCTTTTAAGCAAAATGCCTTAATGAAGCAAAAAATTTGGTTTGGGTACAACATTATTGATAGTTGCAAGCTTTGTATAGTGATTGTTGTTAATTTGGGTATTTATATCTTGCATTTTAATACTAGGGTATTTTGGTTTCTGAGATATTATCTTGTGGGTGTTAGATCTTCAATTTAGCTCCCGTGTACATACATTTTATAGTTTCTACAATTTAGCTAGAAAGAGTGTGTGTTTTTGTTGTGCTGGATTAGCTTATAAAATCATAAAGAATATAAATTCTCGTGTTTGTGTGTGCATGAACTGTAAAGTCTCATGCTCATACCCAAGAAGCAAAAATAGATGTGACAAAGTAATTTATTTGCTATTGCCGTTAAAAACCCCCAAAGACGTGTCTGTTGTGAAAATTTTAAGTTTCTTCCATAGTTTGAATCTTCTAGGGTTTTAGTTAATTTCTATTTCAAGGGAACTTCCCTTTTTAATTCAAAGAAAAGTTTTGCCTTCAACACTGTTTCGTTTTGTGTTGTCTTGAAAAGGTCAAATTAAAATACAATCAGGTTGTAAATAATCAGCTGACCTAAAAGCATATTATGTTAATGGAACTGTTATACATTGTTCAGAACTTCAGATTATTCGATTATTCAAAAATGACACGAGTTAAAAACAGATGGTTCCATCAGTACATATGGCATGCAAGATACATGTGAAGCGACAAGAGAAATACCATATACCAAATAGAACAAGTAATCAATACTGCAATCCTTAAAATTATTTATAAACAATAAAGAGCCAAAAATGTAATAAAGTGAAAACTTACGAGTAACATCAACATCCTTGATCTCATTTGAGAAAGCACAGTTATCACACATTCCTGGAAAAACATAAAGTACAAAGGTTGGATTACTTTAGGATCAACACCAATACTCTTGTTGTTGAGTTCCATACAATTGAATCTTTTTGTTTGGAATTCAAATTTGTTAAGCTTTTCTCACCATTACATTCTTGTAGTGACTCCCCAAAATGACGAAAAAATGCTGCACGACGACAAGATCTCTTTGACTGCAAAAGAGAATAAAATTAACAAAGGATTTGCAAATTATATGAACTTTACAGTATTGCTTTATCATTTTGGTTCCCTACCACCTGTTTTTAATATTTTATTATTTGTAAAAATTGATACTACAGAAAATGCTACTAAATACTGGTATGCTGACCTAAATTTAATGATGACATGAAATATGCACCCTAGGTTTTTCTTTGTTTTTTCTGAAAGTTTGTTTTCTCATTTTTGTTTTTATTTTAATGCTGATTTTCTAGATAAATGCAATAGACAAATAACAATGACACAGCCAATGGAAAATTTTGCAATATAGATAACTGAAACAGCTCTTTTTGAAAAGACCATGCACTAAAACTATTCCAGATTCATTACAGTCATAATATTTTGTTACAATACAGGTTCAAATAATATATTAATTGTAATGTCCCCATTTTTAGCACTGCACTTCCCAGTGACTGTTAGCGTATCCCTCGATGCCTGTAGGCCAGTCAGATGTCGAATTAGGGTTTCCAGCTGTTTGGAGGTCTCTTTTGTGGATTCAGGGGCTTGCATGTCAAAGTTTTGCAATTTGGTTTATGTGATGTCCCCATCACAAAGGGGCATTTGAGATAAGTATACGCTTAATATATTTAGATTTTTTAATAATATAGAAGAAGGTAATTTAGAATATCATTAGTCAAGTATAAAGAAATACAATTAAAAATATCATTATGATTATCATTGATAATATTACAATTATAATAGTCAGAGATAAAATAAATATTAACAATAAATTAAATTTATAAATATAAAAAAATATATCTATAAATATAATGGCAATCCAAGTATTATTATTATAACTATAATTATCATAGATAATATCATAATTATAATACAATTATCATAATAGAACAATTAATATTCACAAGAATATAATTATAATACAATTACCATAATAAATGGAAACAATTAATATTATTATTAATTGTAAATATCATAATAATTAAAATAATGTTCACAAGAAACTAATATTATAATTATAATTATCTTATATAACAAAATGAATATTAACAATCTGATGTTATCATAATTTTATAATATAAAATATATTAACATATTTTATATTAGAGCAAACACAAATCATAAGGCAGCAATCTCATAGAAGATATGAAGGCAGCGGTTGAGATAACTAAGTTTAAGGCAGCGATTTGTTAAGGCGTTGGTAACAAAAGATTATATCTATTCAAAGGGACACCTCCCTTCCAACAAAAGGACAGGCATATATATACAGTTTTAAGATCATCGAATGGGAAAAAAAAAAGGGGGAATAAGGAAGATAGGAAATAAGGCACAGGCTGTGTGCATACGGGAGTCTATCTAATGGGTTGTGTTCCGCTTTAATAATAAAATAAGAATGCTTATTGCTATTGATTTTTAATTATAGTATGCTCAGATTTTTTAGAGTAGAGGTCAATAAGTATATTTATTATTGTGTGTTTTCAGTCATAAAGATATTCCAAATTTATTAAATGGTACTAACAGATACATTTACTACTGCTGTCCCCATTCAATATGATCAGAAAATTATAGGGGTAGAATCAGTATGATTATTACTTATTATTGATTATTATTATTGTTTATCATTGTTTATTAAAGTTATTATTATTCTTTCTAATTATGATATATTTAGAAATTTATAATCATATGTTCTCTCTCTCTCTCTCTCTCTCTCTCTCTCTCTCTCTCTCTATATATATATATATATGTATCTTATATGACTATAATGATGCTTGCAGCATTCATTGAATCTTATAAGTAATTGTGATGTTTTAGTATAATTTCGGATAATAGATTCTTCGTAATTGTTTTACACTAACGATATCTTCTAAGTGTGAAGACCAGATTGATTGGGAATGAAGGACTTCAAACAAGGTTTCAATTAGTTAAAAAGTACTCGCTAACTCATTTATCAATTGGAAATTAAAGATTTCAAGGAAATTTAGGGCATTCCCAAGTAGGGACATTACAGTTTATGGATTCCTTCCAGGTTTTCAGAGAGCTTCAAAGGGATGTGACATACATTTCAATCAAAGGTTTGCATGCAGGATCTGTTTTTGGATTCTTTTTGGGTTTTCGGAGAGCTTCGCAGTGGTATGACATGCATCTACATCTGACAACCTTTTCTGGACTTACTAATTTTAGTAAGTTCCGACGGCTGCCCGATTTGTGCTCAAAATGCATTCGGAGTCACTATTTTCAGCAGTATGCTATTTATAGTAAGTGTTATTTTTAGCAATTCAGTTTGGGGGTTTCCGAAGGGGTTTCTATTTTTAGAAATGGCCTATCATGATGTTGCTATCTTCAATTGGTCATAGTATTCTTCTATGGATCTTCAGTGCTATTTATAGTAAGTCATCTCAGGGGAGTTGGTCCAAGGCCAATGTACTCACAGCAGTATTATTACTCAGTTTATTTTCGGAGAACCTAAGGTTGCAGTTGATATTTGTCTTATTCGACCACTTAAGTATTTTATAAAGTTAAATTATAAACTTTATTTTAAAGGGGAAAGTGGTCATTAAAGCGCACCTTGTGCCTAATGTAACAACTTCAAGTTGTTTTTAAAAGCTAAATTAATATTTTATTGGTCTCCTTGAAGTGGATGCCATAAGGAGGAAAAATATAATTTAAGTGGTTTTTGGAGTCCATCGCCCTAGCTTTATAATTTGGAATTTGGCTCTCATTTCATTATCTAGGCTTTGACAAGATAACAAAGAGTTGCTGGATTTCTTCCAGAGTACTTGGGCTGCGGACTGAAGACAAAAACCCTCTTCGCTTGGGCTGGTTTCGGTGGTGAAATATCCTCCCTAATCAGATAGAGAGTGATCCTACAGCAGGAATCATACAGAGCTTCACTGAGTTCAGTTTCAAGGGTTTTGGTGATTGGAAAAGAAGATTTTATTCAGCTCTTTGAGGAGTTTCTTCTTGGTTTTGATGTGGAATGGTTTAGCTTTTAGTTTGGCGTAATTTATTGAAGTTTTGGTGTGATGCTATCATTTATTGGGCACTACATTATTTGGACCTGAATCTGGTTTTTGTCTTGTTGTTCTGAGATGGAGGGATAAATCCAAATGGGTATTGAATATATGAATGACCAATCTCCAACTGATTTTGTAGAGCACAAGATTGCATTTTTTGGTGGTGTCTATGATTTTATGGAGCAGTTCGAACCTTTAAGGAGGGACGTCATTTGCTGACAGAAAACCCTATTTAGGTCGGGGGTTCTCAAAAGCTGGGTGTTGGGGTTGGAAAAAAGGAGTCTAGACGTTGGTGATTGAGGTGACTTGAAGACTAGAGCCTGGCTTTTCATTGCTGCCATTTAGGGGGATCTTTGCTACATTTGAAAGGGCCTTGACATGACTGTAGCTTCAAATTTCCAAGTTTGAACAATTATTGTATTAATCTGATATAACTGAAGATGAATGATATTTGGTTTATGATAATTCTCTTTTGTGGAAATGAATGCTATTGGTCTTTATGGTAGTCACTATTGAAAAGATATTAGAGTATTGTATTTCATGTTAATTACAAACTCCTCTTTATGATCTATACTCTTGCACACTCATTGAAAAAACGTACAAAAACACATCATTGAACAAGCAACCAGCAAACAGTAGATTTCAAAAAATATACAGGGGTGTCTGTTACATTAATGGCCATACAATACTCAGAATGACATTTGGGACATACCTAGAAGTTTCTGTTACAAACTGGAATTCTCTGGACTTGGACCAGCAACCTGGTAATGAAATAAAACGTTGATTTCTCCTCAACACCTTGTTAATTCACTCCCTTAATGATTGTTGACTGTTCCTCCAACCTAGGCGCCTCCAAAGACCCACAAAAAATGCTCCCAAATTAGGCACTTAGCTGCATAATCCTCACACCACCATAGGTAGTTGTACGGCCTGTCAAGGAGGAGTACAGTCAACATAAAGAAATGATTTGGGACTGAAAATAATGCCTCAATTGCTGTTCGCCCTTCTCCAATCTGCTCATCAATTTTTGATATGAAACCCCTTTAAAAACCAATAAAATTTGAGCAATGAAACTCATGATAGTTCCAAATGAAGTGGATGATCCTTGCAAAGGTTTTCGTCCTTACAAAGCTGTTATTATAAAACCTTTGAGTTCTCCTCAAGAAAAGTATCCAAGCATAGTTTCAAAAATGAGCTTCAAACATGCTTTTGTATCCTCCCCAAAACCCCACACCCCATCTTGGAGAAATAACATACTTTCTTTAGTTGTTAAATTTTCCTTACGTCTCCCACTCGAGTGTCCCATTTAATGAAGATAAAATATTTATCTTTTTAAAATATTCCTTATGTCTCCCAAAAAGTCACCCTTTTAAAAAAATATTAAAATAATGTCAAGTTAAATATTTAATTTAAGTTTATAAAAGTTACATTATTTTAAATTAAATCCTCAAGCCATAGAAATTCACCAAAATCAACAATGGATATTGTAACTAAGCATCTCGAAGAAAAATCAACATGAAAATCCAAGGTCAGTGTCTAGGAGGTGACTTATTCAAAATAGTAAGTGTGAAACCAAACGCCCAAAACTGCTCCAGAAAATGCCAAAAAGATGCTCCTAAAATCCCGCACATGCCACCAAGAGTCAAGGAGTCCCCTAACCAACCATATTAGCCTTCGGGAACCAAAGGAATAGGTTAATCCTAATAATCACTGGCATGGCTTAGGAAGGGGGCATTACGGTTCTGCCTCCCCAAAATTGCTTGACCCCAAGCAATTGTAACTTCAAATGTAATATCTACTCACTTTCCCACGTTGCATCCTCACTGGTAGATTCTTCCACTTAATCAAATATTCATTTATTGACTGCTTCCATAGGGTACGTTCCCTAACATCAATAATCGCCTCAAGAATCAAAATCAACTTACACTCTTCATCCAATGGTGGCTACTCCAAGGAAGGAACTACATTGTGGCAGTTCCTTTTTGAGGCAAGCTACAGAAATACATTATGTACTCTGCTATTGATTGGCAACTCCAGCTCATAAGCCACTTTGCCAATCCACTTGAAGAATTTGAAGGGTCCATAGAAACGTGGCTTAAGCTTCTCCACTCCACTTTTCTTGAGGGTGGAATGCCTATAGGGCTATAATCTCAAGTACACCATGTAACCCACCTCAAAATTGTGCTTTGTACGATGCAGATCAATGTACATCTTCTACTGATTTTGGAACTGCTCCAAATTTTCCTTCAAAGATTTCAACATATCCTAACTTTCCTGTACTAAATCATTGGCCTTATGTACCTTATTGTCCCCAAACAGAAGGTCAACAAAGCTCAAAGCCTCAATATCCGTATAGTGCCATAAAAAGTGACATCCTAATAGACCTGTGGTAAGTGTTGTAACAGTATTTCCCAAGGTGCAACCATTTGTCCCATGCCTTTTGCTGCCCTGATGTGTAATTCCTAAGATACCCCTCCACCCACTTGTTCACTATTTTCGTTTTCTCATCGGTCTACGAGTGATAATTGTTACTCGGAGTGAGCTCAATCCCACTCAATCTGTAAAGTTCTTGCCAGAATAAACTCAAGAACTTCTTGTCCCTGTCACTCACAATGCTCCTAGGCATCCCATGGAGCCTAAATATCTCTCTGAAAAATAATTCAGCTACCTACGTTGTTGTATACGTCGCTAAAATCGGAAAGAAATGAGCGAATTTTGTCAATCTATCAACAACATACACACAATCTTTGTCTTGAACCTTCAGTAACCTTGAAATAAAATCCATTTCTGATTGCGAATGGGCAGGGGCTGCAATAATCGAGCTAGATTGGTATGCTCAATGTTGTCCCTGATTTTTGACATGCAAAAATCAGAGATAACCCATAAAAATTTTGACATTTTTAGGCCTCAAAGCACATATTACGAGGTACAGAGGTTGGGCATTTTAAGTTTTGGGTCTATAGTCCTTTTGGCTAACATTTTTCATTCACTCTCGTCCGTTTTCGTGAAATTTTGAGTCATTTTTGGTGTGTTTTTGGTCAATTTCGGGTTTCTAGAACATCACTGCAAGTAGGGGTTTTGGTTTCTTATTACAAGTAAGTGATAGGAACTTTTTGACCTCATTACAAGCAAGTAATAGGAACTTTTTGTTCTAATTACAAGTTGTAGGAACTTTTGAGATAACTTACAGGTTGTAGGAACTTTTGAGATAACTTACAGGTTATAGGAACTTTTTGCTCACATTACAAGTTACTTTTAGAAAAAGTTCACTTGTAATGTGCTCTTAAAAGTTCGATTTTCTCTTAAGTGAAAAAGTTAACTTGTAATGGTCTTTTAAAAAACTGATTTTCTTTTTAGTGTTAAATTTACTTGAAATTGTCTCCAAAAGGCCCGATTTTAAATTAAATCACTTGCAAAGTGCATCCAAAAACTCGATTGCTCTAGGTGCGAACTTGCAATGCGTCATAAAAATCCCAATTCAAGTTAAAATTACTTTTTGAACAGGGCAATTTATATTTTACTTGCAAAGTGCATCCAAAAACCCGATGCCATTCATGGAGAGGGCAATTTGTGTTTGAGTTTGCTTGTCTTCCTCCTTTTATGGAGTTTGCTTAAATTTCCAAGCAGCAAGCTCGGATTCTCAGCTTAATTAATCAAGTCTTTTTCATTTGCTGAGTTTGCGCAAGGCGCCTAGGATTTTCTTCTTCATTTTAGCTTTTCATTTTCAGGTATGTTTTTTATTTCTTTCTTGTTTTATTTCTCATTTACTATGACATTTCAAATGCCAGATTTCTTCTACATAAAAGGCCATTGTATTAAAAATGTGCTTTTTTCATTTCATGCGCCTTTGTTTTTGTCTCCAACATCTTGACTAAAAAGCGTCCTTGCTGGAAAACGCGTTTTTCTTTCATCCGTCATCATTTTTCCATTCCATTCACCCTCATCTCTCTTTATTCCATTCGCCTTTCAATTCGCCATCATTTCACCCTTCATTTGGTTGCTTTCATTTCATATCCACTCACCTTATTTACCATTACCATTTTCCTTCATCATCACTGCCATTTTCTGCAAAAAAATGACATCTTGGATACGAATCAAGTTTTCATGATTTGACTGCAAGTAGGAAATTTTGACTAAAATTACAAGTTAAAATATTAACTTGCAATTAACTCTCATTTTTCCTACCTTGCACTCAGTTTACTTCCAATATGTTCCAAAAATCTTGATTACACACTTTACTTGCAGTCAGCCTTCCAAAACCCGAAATTGAGATTTGGCGTCACTTTTGCAGCCCCTTTCTCTCATTCTCGTTAGTCCGTTTGCACACATGACCCACCAAATCCATAATATAAGGCATGGGCCTTATTTTTCAAACAAATTCCAAGGAGAATGATACAAAGAAAGAACAACATGATAAAGCCACACAAGGAGTTGAATAAGTGACATGATTGAGCATAGAAAGCTTTCAAGACAAAGATGGAAGAATGTTTTCCAAATAGCAGCATGAAGATCCAATCAAGGATGATGTAGTTTGAGTCGTGTCTACGGACACTTAGAATAGTTTCAATTATGTATTTGTAATTTAGTTTTGACAAATTACATGTAAAATGGAAAAATGTAATTGCATGTAATCATATCACTTGCAAAGTTGTAACTTGTAATTGCATGTAATAACATTGCAAGTCAAATTACAATAGGACTTGTAATGTTGAATAAGTCAACTGCAGTTAGTTAGTGGTTGAGAGAATTTCTCAAGTTTGTTGGGATCCTCCCACCTTTTTCTCAAGGCTTCTCTCCTATAAATACTTGAGGGGGTCTATTGTAATTTTTATCTTTTGGCAATGCAACAAAACTCTGCTAGTTTGTATGTGCACTTTAAGACTTTGAGCTTAGATGTAAATCAGATGACAGTCAATTAAAACAGGCAAATTGCTTTCAAACTTTGTGTTGATTCAAGGTGTTATGTGACGACATTTTCTGCAGATTGATTGTGAGTTTTGTGGTGTTATACAAGAGGGATTCAAGCTCAATTTTGCAGACTTTGAGCTGCTTATTCCGTTTGGAGTTTTAGATTGGTTTTCAGAATTTGATGCTGCAGACTTTGAGTTGTTTGTCACGTTTGAAGCTATTGTAGAACGCTCAAGCAAAGGGGGTAACTTGCAGACTTTGTGCTGCTTTTATTTTCTATGTTTGTGCATTAAAAGTGCATCATGTAGTTAGATTTTGAGCTGCTACATACTGGACTTGGTTACCAGAAAATCATCTAAAAAGGTTGATAGGAGAGTAAGTTGTCAAAGACTTTGTGCTTTCAATTTGTTTTCCTATCTCGGAGGAGAAACGGAGGACTTTGTGCCTTTATGGAAACTTTGCTTCTTTATTTTACTTCATTAATCATTTATGCTTTCAGCTGTGATTCTTTTTTGAAATAAGAGAAAAGAATAATTGTCTTTTTCTGAAAAAAGAGAAGACAAAGTTTCACCCAGATTTAAAATAGATTTATAGTTAGAGTTTATTTCTGAATTGTTAAAATAGAAAGCAAAGGGGGAGCCTTCCCTTTGAAAATAGGAGAGTTTATCTCACACACTATGGCTAAAACCACAATTTTGCATATCCTCAAGGTTTTCAACCAACACTCATGTTTGCGTTGTTGGCATGTAGGACACTCTAATATACTTAAGGACCTCATTTTTTAGCCATTTCCAAGTAAACCTTTCCAGAATGTGCCTATATGTTTTGAAGATACCCGAGTGACCTGCCATATGTGCATCATAGAAAGTTCTCAAAATCTTTGCTTTGAGTCACGAATTAGGTACTATGTAAATCCTATCCTTATAAAATATCAGCTCATCAATTACCATGTAACTATAATCCTGTGTGCTCCCATCAAGAGTACTTGTAGCCCACGGATCCTTAACATACTCTAATGTAATCAAGTATCTCCAATCAGTAGATATCTCAACTAAAGAACACAAGCAAGGTCTCCTAGACAATGCATTAGCAACAATATTTTTCTTACATTTGACATACTCAATGTCAAAGTCATAAGACTGCAGCCTACCCATGCACTCTTGTTGCCTATCATTCAAGTCCTTCTAACCCAGGAAATATTTGAGGTTGTTGTGGTCTACTTTTACAATGAATCTTCCTCCCTTAAGGTAGGGATTGAAGTTGGCCAGTGCATGCATTATGGCCAACATCTCCTTGTCATAAATTCAGTAACTCCTCTCGGCACCCCTCAATTTCCTGCTCTCAAAGCCAATGAGATGCTTATCCGGCATTACCACTACTCCAATCCCTTGCCCAGATGCATTGCACTCCAACTCAAAAGGCTTAGAAAAATCAGGGATACCTAACACAGGGCAAGTACACATGATCTGTTTGAAACGATCAAAACATTGTTGAGCTGCATCTAACCAAACAGAGGCTCCCTTAGTTAAGTCTGTGAGGGGAACTGCCACCTGTGAAAAAACCTTCATGAACCTCCTGTAAGAATCCTTTCAATTGTGATAGATTTGTAGGTGATGGCCAATCCATGATTGCTTTGATCCTACCTAGGTCTATTGTCACCCCCTTAGAGCTAATAATATGGCCAAGGTAAAGAAATTCAATCATACCAAAGTCACACTTAGACTCCTTGATGTACAATGACTCTTCCTCTAGAATGCTCAACACCTCCTCAAGATGCCTCAAGTGCTCATCCCAAGACTTACTAAAAATCAAAATATTATCGAAAAAGATTAACACAGATTTTCAGAGCTTCCTTCTGAACACCGTGTTCATAAAAGACTGGAATGTAGCCAGTGCATTAGTCAGCCCAAATCGCATCACCAAGAACTCGAAATGCCCAAAGTCAAATCTAAATGTTGTTTTCTCCACATCTGACTCTCTAACCCAAATTTGATGATACCCTAACCTTAAGTAAATTTTGGAGAAGTAGCATGCACCATGCAACTCATCAATAAGCTCATCAATGCGCAAAATGTGATACATGTTCTTTATTGTTTTCTTGTTGAGGGCTTTGTAGTCAATACACATGTGCATTGAACCATCCTTCTTCTTGACCAATACTACAAAAGAAGCAAAAGGAGTTTTGCTTGGTTTGATGTGTCCGATGTCCAAAAATTCTTTGATTGCCTTTTCAATCTCATCATTATGCCTCTTAGGATGACGGTAAGGCGTAGTGATCATGGGCTTAGCACCCTCCTCCAACCTAATTACATGCTCAATCCCTGTCTAACTCCTCCACAGGGGGGGTTGTTTTGAGGGGTTCGAGCTGGGGTCCTCACAAGTTGCATCCATTATTTCAATGTCGAGTGGGGATTGCAAAGGTGGATTAGGGTTCCCCTCACTAGCGACCTCTTTGGTGTTGCATGCAGTTGATCCACTGCTTGGGTTACTAGGGTTAGGGTTTCCCCTATCCTTCCTTTTGCTTATGATAGGGAAATCCTTCCTTATATGCCTTCACGCCTGCACAAGTACCAAGTGCCAAGCCCTCCTAGCACTTCAATTTGACAGGCATGAACCCCATATTCCATGTATAAGTCCAAAAAATCAGGCACTTCCTAGCTTGATGCAAGAGCAATTAACACCCTTCTATTCAATGCAAGGGAGGGAAACCCTCGGATTGTCAATTCTCAAAACAGTGCCTAACAGCACAGGCAATTGAGGAATAAAAGCCCACAACTCATGTGGGATATCCTTCACCAATAGCCATCTAGGGCTAGATAAGGCCATTATTTCCTCCAAATTTGCCCCATGTGCCCAAGTGATTGCCCTGAACATGCTTTTCCCCACCTTCTAGAAAGGGTTTTGGATTATTTTTCGTTGCATCTCATGGGTTTTCAAGAACACAAGAAATAAGCCCTTCTGGATCATGCAGTAGAAGGATACTGAAATCCCCAATTTTTTATGCCAGACATTTGCAAGGAAGTTGTCTAAAAATTTTCTAGAGGGAGTGTTATTGATGTCCATAGTAGCAAAAAAGAAAGCAACATTCTTCAATTTTTCTCTTTTTGAAAAAATTACACATCGTTTGGAGAAATAGGTAGTCTCAATGGCTGGGCGGAGGACTCCTTACCTCGTTCCCTACCATTGTTGTCGAAGCCCTCACCACCGCCGCAGGAGACTGCTTCGAACCTTGCGCCCACCGCGATAAGAATCTGCTTCTCAGCCACAGTGTCCTTGAATGTTTTGGAATTCTCTTCTAGCAAGGAACTCGAACTGCAGCCAATATCAGAGGGGTCGGGTGGTGTCGTACACCCCTCCATAATGATTCTGGAAGCCTCCAAAACCCCGCAGTGCAGAGTAAATGCATGGTATGAAGGCAGAATTTGGGGGAGGAGAACCTCCCCCAACCACTTGCCTGGAAAACCCTAGTTTCGCTTCAACTTGCAAAGCCCTCTATTCTTTGTTTATATGTTTTTTTCTCTTTGTTTAAATGTTTTTGTAATTCTAGGTTTTTTATTAGCTAAGGGAGGAAAGTACCACATACAAGTCATAGCAATAAAAATATAAAACATGAGTTATAATTGAATTTGATATTTGTCTTTTGACTAGACTTTGACCACTAAATTATGAAATTAATTTTTTATTCTAATAGAAATTTGTAGAAACCCCTATTCTCACTGTTTCTGAAACTGCTTGTTTTTGCTTGTTTTTTTGAGTATTTTGATTTTTTTGTGTTTTTTGCATAAAGAGATAAAATGCGATTTTTGAAAAAATGATATAAAAATCTCTGACAAATACAATAAGGAAAAATCTAACACAAATAGACTCTGGAATCAATAGCTATTAATTGTATTATTCTTCCTCAGCAATTACAATATTGAAAACCTAACATGCAAACCAAATCACAAAGCTGATTTGCATTATTCAAAAACCTGGTTTTGCTGATTGCAGCCGCCTGGGATGATGATGAAATGGCACGGCTATCAATAAAATCAATTTCTCCCTCCGCCAGATGATTGCCAATGATCCCAGAGGTATAGGCGCCCCATTTGATGAAGTCAGATAGCAAAAAGGAAAGGCGCTTTACCCTAGATGAAAAGTACGGCCCTGTACTTGATGGTACGGCCCTGGCTGCAGCAATAAGAATTCCGTACAGTTTGCAAATAGATGCCAGACAACAAACTAAACCAGCCGCTAATGATTTTATCTTCCCCTGATGAAACTGGATTAATCTCTGGACAAGTGGAAATGGATCTTCTGAATAGGCTCTGTAATAACTTCTGGATGAAGCTATTTCTCTAACAGGCAATAAATCAGCTGATATTTCACAGCCTCTAAACTGCAGACACTGAAGATGGCCCGTTCTCCAATGCAGAATGAAATCTGGAACCCTAGGCTCTGTTCTCTGAAGAAGTAATTTGCAAAATTCAATTTCATAACATAATGATCTTTCTTCACAAGTGAAATCCTTATATTCTTCAAGAGGGTCGACTTCCTCAACAAAAAGCATCATTTAAATAAAGTTGAAATTTCACTTTTAATATTTCCATAGTTTGCACGCACTTTTAATTATAATCAATAATTAAAAAGTGGCCCCCTTCTTCATGTTGGTCGACCCCTTCCTTTAAGTCACTTAAGTTATAATATTTAAATATATTATAACTTAATAATATAAGCCTTTAATTAATTAATATTTATTTTCGCAAACAAATATTAATATCTCTCTCAAAACAGGTCCAAATGACGAACACTCTGAAGCCAGATGATAAGTGACTGAATCAACATACGACCAAACCATACTGCTAAAAATAGCAGGGGTGCTCTGCTGAGTGACTCTACTTACAAAAAATAGTAAGTCAAGCAAATGATGTCCAAATGACTCCGAACGAAAGCCAAGCTAAATGATTCTGCCAACTGAAGCCAAGCCAAGCCTCAACCAGACCCTCTATCCACCCTATCAACCTACGAGGGTCACATAATAAGCTAATCTCAAGAACTGAGAGATGTCAACTGGAAGGGGACACTACAAAATTATATAGAATTCACCCTACCTAATTTTTCATAAGCATTCCAAAAAAAAGAAAAGAAAAAAAGTTAATTCCAAAAATTGTAGTTTGTAGAGTAAATTAATGAGCTATCACTGAATTTGACATTTCTCTTTTGACCAAACTTTGACTACTAAATTACACAATTAATTTTTCGTCCGATTAGAAATTATAAACAACTGCCCTTACCTAAATTTTTATAAGACTTCAAAAATATAAAAAAAAATATTGAGAATTCTGAGAATTGCAGTCTATAGTGTAAATTAATGAAAAATAAAATTGTAATACCTCATACAAAAAACGTCACAGAAAGCTAATATTTAACTTGAAGCGTCCTTGATTTTATACCGCAAACCCCTACAAAGATTAGGTTCAAATTCACAATAGTTTGTAAGTTATGGCAAAAAAAACAATCTTAGCCCAAATCGTAGCTTTGATACTACTAGTTAAAATATTTCTTGGAAATAAATGCAAAAAAACGTAAAATAGCATACCACTTCATGGGGCTTACCTTTAATAATTAGAAAACAATAATATGAATTCCATATCAAAAGTTATAATGGTTCGGGAGAGCTTTTTCTTCCTTATTTATAGACATAACTATGTAGAGACACACCGCTTCATCCTAATTAAGTTGGCCTAAGAAAAATAAATAAAACTAATAAATGAAAATATTAAAGTTAAGCATGGCACAAGTTCTTAATATTATTACACTTAGAAAGATAGAATATTAGGGGCATAGCAGTTCTTTGTATCTTAATGGTGTGTGCTCGACTTATGTGAGATCTTGGGTGGATATGCTAAGAGTAGTGAATGTTGGCCAAAGTGAGTAGCCAAACTGTACTAATTTATATCCTCTATTGCTACTTTTTGCAACATGGCCTTTTTGTTTGGTATTCTTGGTTGGTCTTACAATAGGTTATGAAGGGCTTCCTCTTGGCAATAGCAAGAAAAGTGGGGAGAAAGGGACAGGAATCAAGAATTCGGGCAGTGCCACTTATCATCAACTTCACATTTTTTTTAATTATGAATCAAAGGTGGCCTTAGTGTTTGTATTTGTAGCTATATGCGATGTTGGTGTTGAGCTTGGTCACAGACTAAAGTCTATGTGTCCCCAACTTGGAGATGAGAATGTGCCTATTGAAAATATTTCTGCGAAGGAAATTTGCAGATAGGCTGTCAGCTCAAAGGTGGAAGGATTCATGAGGGGCAAAGAGGAAAGGAGGCACAAATTTGAAGAAAGAGGAGTCAATCAGCTCAACCATGGACAAGTAGGAAGAGTTAGAGAAGTTGCACCAGGAATTGGTAGTGTTGCATGTGCTCTGCTATGACACAGAGAAGGTTCTGGCATCAATGAGGGTAATTCATCACAATGGAATAGCAGAGGTGTATAGTGATTTCACAATGGCAGCTTTCCATGCCTCTTCCCTACACAAGGCAAGGCACAAGGACATGGTGTTAGGAATCAGGTTCCCACCTTTGTCTGGAGTTGAGCAACGTAATCTGCATGGTGGACGTTTGTCTAGCCCAGCTATCTAGGAAGATGACTTCATCATTGACTGAAAGGATGCAGGGTCTGGGCATGAGAAATGTTGTGAAATGTAAGGTGGCAATTCTGTTAAAAATAGGACTATAGTAACTCTCTAGCTTGTATACCATAAAATTTATTAGCGTTGCAGTTATTAGTTGTGTTGGCTTCTTTTGAACTGATTGTCATTTTGTGTGTTTAGTGTTAAAATAAGGATGTCGAGGAGCACAAGTGGTGCCTATAGTTCATAGTTTAAGTAGCTATGCCTTTCTATTAGTAGTTTTTCTTGTTGGATGTTTATATAGGCTACTTGTTTTTGAGCAGCGCCCAAATAGAACCTCAACTATCATTATCCCAAAAAATCAATAATTATTAATAGGTATATTATTGTATTATATGAATGTAAATAGTAAATTATAATTTATAAAATGAAAATTAGAAATTCCATCATATTAAAATTTTAGTTATTCGTGTGCAGGAATTACATCAACCTCTTAAATTTATTTTCTTCCCTACTTTTATTTTCCCTCTTCCCAAGAAATACTAACGGATTCAATTTTTCAAAACCTCACAGACATTTATGAAAAGAAAATTTACTGAGCTCTTAGCTGCAATTTTTTTTAAAATGAAAAAAGAATTATAAAGCTTGTGATTTTAAAAATGGATTTTTACAGTTTTAAAAAATACTTTTTTTTCCATCATTTTAAAAATGGTTGTTTTCTAAGAGTAGGATCCTACTGCCATCCCAGGTACGGCAAAGAGTCCTCAGAAGTCCCCTGCTTGGGGGACAGTCCCCAAGGACATCTTCTGCACTGCAGGGCCATCCCAACAGATGGCACCCATGGAGCAGCAGGGGAATGTCTTGTTCCCGTCCCACCAACCCAAAAACATGGGGTTTTTTGGGGGATACGCATCCTCATGGAGCAATGGATAATATAGAACAAGAAATAAAGCTAAAAGTGCCAAATCCATATGACCAACTTTAACATGCTTGGCAGCGCATTAACATTACCTACTTGACAACAGCAAAACAAGCATAACCCTGATAACTAAGATTCCGAAGTATGATACTTGATCAAGTAGAATGTGTATTGAATATGCTCCCTTGAGAAAATTAAAATGAAGGTGTCATGTCCCCGTTTTAGCTGACACTGTTTGTCGAGGAGGTTAGCCTATTATTCGATCCTCGTAGGCTGACAGGAGTGTTCAGAGGATCATTTTTGGCAGTTGCTCAGTGTTTGATAGCTCCAGTTTGCAGTGTGTCAGGTTGGGCCTTCGCAGAATCTTCCAGAGAGCTTTTTCAGAGAACTTTCTATTTTTAGAAAGTTAGGTCAGGCGGAAGCTGCTATTTCGGGCAGGGCACCTAGTGCAATTATTCAGCTCAGATTCGACCCAGTTCAGCAGTTGATTGATTTGACGGAGAAATAAGGAGTATTTAATGAGTTATTAAATATTTAATAATTTGACTTTATAATAAAGTCACTTTATTGAAATATTTAAATATTTAATTATTTGGCTTAAAATTATAAAGTATTCATTATACTTTATAATAAATTATTAAAATGTGACTTAATGAGTATTTAATACTCATTAAAAGTGGACGCCAATAATTAATCATTTCTCCTAAGTCAAAAGGTGAAAATTAAATCATTTATTTAAATGATTATTTCAAAGGAGATTTAGGTCGAACTTTTCAAAGAAGATATATGTTTCTTCTCAAGGCAAAATCGAACTATCATGTTTATTATTCAATTTTGTCTTCTTGCATCTGAGCTTTGGAGTTTGCAAACCCTAGGGTTTCTGGCAGACGATCGTTTCTGGAGAACGAAAACTCTTCAGAGATCAGGCAGACTGAGGCTGTGAAATACCAGCTGAAGCTTGCACTTGGTGATTTCACACAGAGATCACAGATTGTGCTTATTCATCCATTTTGGCAGAGGTTTTCAGAGGAAATCATCAGCAGACATAGGCGACTGGAGCAGAGATTAGTTTTCAGTGTTCTGGCACAAATCCCAAGGAGGCCGTACTTTTTCTTATTGCTGCAGCAGGCCGTACTTCTGTACTTTTCAGGCCGTACTTTCACATCTTCTGAGGAAACGCCATTATTCATCTGTTTCTGGTGATTCTACATTGAGGCGCTTGGTTTACTGGACATTTTGCATTGGGATTCGAGCTGGAAGATCCTTCATCAATTTCTGGCCGTACCATTATCAGCTACAGCAGCCGCCATTATTAAGATGCCAGGTTTTTAAATAAAGTCTTCAGTATTGCTTTACATGTTCAGATTTCTATATTGTATGTTCTGAAAAAGATGAAATAAAGGAACGCCTATCCATTCTGAACAAATTCTATGCATTTTAAGCTTGTATGAATTTTTTATGAATTTTTTATCAATTTCTAGAGAAATCGCAATTTTCATTTTGCCTGTGAAAAACTTCAAAAACACAAAAAATCGAAAACTTGCAAAAACCTTCAAAAGACAATTAGGGTTTGAATCAGAGAACCACCAGGGTTCTGACAGAAGGTTCACATAATTGACATACTACGGATTACACCACCTACTTGATAATGAAGGATCTTTTATCAGCAAGCATTAAGAATAATACAGGTTCATTGTTCATTTTAAGCTTGGCACAACCTAGGAAAACCTAACTACTTAATCTATTTACATCTTAAATCCTTGTGTAAATATCAAGAATGCTCTGATCAAATAGACAAAGACAAAAACAAATGGACCCCTCTCCTCTTGCTTTTCATTGTCAAATTAATTGGATTTTATGAGAAATAACCAACAGATTTGTCATTTTACATAATCACAGAGCCGCACACCTGACAAAACCGAGCAATTGCATAAAGATTTTGCAGACCAGCATGCTCATAGAAGACCATTGAACTCTGGTACAACAATTGGCAAAGATTTAGCAGATAAATTTCATTGCTGAAAGCTAACAATATATGGAAATAAATCAAGTGAAACTGACAAAACAACAAAAGAAGCTCAAACTCCAGTATCTTAAAAAGCTTATAATAGTACCTGTCGAGGAAGATCAGCCGGCCTAAAGTATAGCAAACAATGTGATGGAAGGCCATCACGGCCTGCTCGGCCACTTTCCTGCAAATGTATATTGCTGCAATGTGAAATTTCACCTTATCTACCATAATGTACTAAGAACAGAGAGAAAAGAATGGAAAATCCAGAAGATACATGGATGAGAAACAAAGGTGAAATATAATTAAAGTGTTACTACCTGATAATATGTCTCCAGCGATTTGCTAAGACTATGGTGGATGACAAATCGGACTGCAAATAACAGATGAAATGTCAGACATTTCTCTCCCAGTGAATAAAATTAAAAAATATATTTGAAGCTGTCAAATAGTTAATCAATACAATTTCCAACACAAATCATAAAAAGGCTTCCTCGTACATTCCAGGATCCGCTCTCAATATCAATACAGCCACCTAGTGTGGGGTATGCATATCAGCATAGAGATATAAAATTGGTGCTCTGGACAACATTTTGCAGTACTTAATCAATCTTTCCAATAGAAGCTTTGACAGTAAGCTATAGAATCTCCAACAATAAAAAAAAAATGACGCTTGGAAAAAGATTAAACGTAAAAACTGTCACCATGAGAATGACACCAACTATACTGGTAAGCTTCATTCCCTACTAAAGAAAATCACAATTGGCGTATTCGGCATCAAAAAAGACAGGGACATTCTTCAACAATTTAATTTTTCATGGTGCAACATTCTTTAATATCATTTTCAGGATTAACTGCAATATGGAGGCAAATGGGGCACATCTTGAGCAATACCTTGCTTTGCCCATGGATGACACCTTAGCATTGCCAAACAGCCAAATTTTTCTTTCCAAGAGACCATGAATTATAATATAATGCCTAGCCAATTGGAGGAATTTTTAACAACACAGGTTATGAAAGGATTTTGCATGCACCTGCCTCAAATTTCTAACAGGATGATGACAAATAAGGAGTTCATGTCATCTAAGAAAAATATGAAACTGGCAGAATTTCTGACAACACTGCTATGGATTCTCCTAGGTCCAGCATTGGTTCACCCAAGGCACAACCTTGCCATCCCAAGTACCCTGGTTGTACATTTTCAACGACATTTCATAGATTCTCTTTAGTCCGGCCTAGATTAACCCAAGGAGCAACGAGTACCCATGATGATAAGCTTGTGCTTTGACCATCCATAGAACACTCTTGCTCCCACTCTCAAACCATTCACATTGGGTACAACGATGGGCCCAAAACCTTAATGACCCAATAACCTAAGTGTATACTACAAGTTAATGCATTTGGGAATAGACACAATGAAATATCCCAAACAGTATATATGCAAATAAAATTGATTTTTTGTGACATAAAATGATGCCCTAGTTTTCTGATTTAATATTTCTGCTCAAACCCTAATTTGCTGATGCAAATTTCTGAGTTTATATATGCATTAGCAGCGACATATATTCATCTTAATAACACCCAGATTTATATCAGATTTTTTTGACCATGAATAAGCATGAAAACCACACAATAAAGTATCCAAACAACCACCAATATAAGCAAAAATATCTAATATTCAAATGTCCAGTCTGCTGCTCCAAATCACAATTACGTAATGATACAAATACAAATGCAACGGGCTCCAAACATGCCCAGCAACATATGGAAGTCTGCTGTCATGAAGTAACAAAAATTCATGCAATGAAATATCCTCCTAATCTAACACTAGCTGGGCGAAATTGCTCCAGCCACAAAATGCAACTATTTCATGAAGAAACAACTTTGAAACCCTACCAAATGCGTGTGCTGGCCAGCTGGTCTACCGATAGGGTTTGCAACCCTGCAACCTATTCATGTGTATTTTATTACCCACCGAACACAGAATGGATTGTCCAAAGACACTCTATCCTCTCTTGAAAAACTACCGCGTATGCTAAGATTGCAAAAACATCATATGGCAATTCCAATGTTTCTTTTGTCAGGTTTTGACGTGTGGATAAGCTCAATGGTCATTGTGATATGCTGGTAATACACAAAGGGACTTACACTAGGGTTGTTCAATTCACAATGAAGGTTTAGGCAATGAAGCTCTATTGCTCGGATCCTTCAAACAAACTAAAAGGGAGAGAAGGGTTTAGAAATTCTAATCTACTCCTAAGAATTCAAGAGACGGTATTGACTTGGTGAAACCAATAACCACACTTTGCTTCGCCACACTTCGGACAACAACACAAAGTGGGTGCAATCTTCAAGGGAGTGTTCTTATAATTTTCACGTCCTGAATAACTACCATCAAATCAAATCATATTTATCCAGACAGAAGTTAAGCATCCACAAAGTAAGCTCAGGCTAACTTTACGTATTGAACGAAAATCTAACATACATGAAATAAAATCTAAACTATGATGAGGGGTAAGAACCACACCAACTCCAAAATAAGAGAAGTAATCACCATCAATTTGAACAATGCATTACTTATTACTTTGGTAGTCATATGCAACAATTTACTTATCTCAACATGTTTTGCAACATGCTCCCATGTCTTACAAATGAGGGGCGAGCTCAATTTATAGGCTCCCCAATTACAATTCAATGGCCAAGATTGATTTAGGATCAACGACCTAAATTAAAAATAAAACCTTTCTTAGGGTTTGTCACAACTAACTACCTCCCGACCAATGAGAAAATTACATTTGAGGACACTTGTCCTTCTGTTAAATATGAACCAACAATAAAATAGAAAGTTGTTGCATTATGGAGTGTCAGGTTCATTGAATCTAGACATGCTGACTTGGAACAATTTGAGTGGTTGGAAGATGACAAGGCGCCACCTCCGCATGTTGGATGTCCTTCTGAGTCACTTTGTTCTTTTTCCAGGTACTTGCCTTTGAATATTATTCCTTGCCGACGACTCTGTCCTTTCCACTTGCATTTGAATCTTTGAGATCTGGAAGTCTCCCCTTGGAGCAAATGTCTAGACTTAAAGTTCTTAAACTTTTCTTTCCCGATTGCTTTGACATTCCTGTGCCTTCGCCACAATGGAGGAATTTGGAACTTTTTGTGTGAAGTATTTCCCATACTTAGCCAAATTTTGGCTATTCAATTTCATTTTGTAACACCTTCGTAGCCAAATTTTGGCTATTCAATTTCATTTTGTAACACCTTCGTCTGGACTATTCAACATTTAGCTAAGATTTTGGCCATCTCGATGCTCGAATGAACTTTGCTTGTGGACTTGCCTTCAATTCTCAATCTGGCTTGTGCTATGTAGGGCAGATTCCATCCTTGGTCAAGGATTTTATTCATTTCGTCTTTACTTTCCCTCACTATTCTTCTTGTTTTCCTTCCAACACCAAGTCAATTTTCTAAATTTCCCTCCCCGAGGTATCAACACTTAGTCAATTTTCTAAGTTTTTCTCCTTGGGCGGACTTCACTATGTGCATGCCATTGTGCAAGGCGGACTTAACTCAATCTTGGACATTTCCTTTTCCTTGAGCAAACTTCACTTGAGCTTGGAAATTGCTTCTATCTTCACCTAGGTCGGAATTTATCTCCCTTGTGCCAAAGTCGGACTTTATGAGGCTTTGGACATTCCTTGCTAGAGGTAAGTCGGACTTTCTATTGCCTTGGACATTCTTCCCTTGGGCAAAGTTGGACTTTACATTGTTGGTTGGAAATTTTGTATTCTTGTGAATGTATACAAAATTGTGATTTCAACCACAGCACGTGAGATTAAACTCTCCTAATTAAGGGAAGGCTCCCCCTTTAACTAAACAAAACTAAATGGGTAGGACAGCAATCGTTCCTCTTATTTCAGGAAAGATTATGTTCTTCTCTCTTCACAGAAAAGAAACAGTATATGTTGATAAAACTTATTACAGCAGCTATGCAGTGGAATCAAGAAAGAGGAAATAAAGTTTCCTGAAAGTGCAAAGACTTCCGTTACTTCCTCCGGGACGGGAAAACAATCAATAAGCGCAAAGTCTTGAGGAATGAGATCCTATCTACCCTTTTCAGAATGATTACTTAATGAAAATATACAACATAAAACAGCACAAAGTCTGTAACTACGAAGTATCTATTAACTATTCTAAATGAGAATTAATACGAGCGCAAAGACTTGCAATTGTTCTCAATTTTTAATACTAACTATAAATTCAATCTTCACATTTACAGCACAAAGACTACAGATATTTAAATTGAATCTCTCTTCAGCAATATTCCACAATTCTCAAGTAGTCACAAAATGATGCTCCAAAATGACATAAGAACATAAAGGATGCAAAATAGGAATTCAACTCAAAGTCTGAAATTTCAACTTCTTGATATTACTTGAAAACTCACAATTGATAACTATAAAGCTCAAAGACTTTGAGTACAAAATTTTGCAGAGGTTTCTTGCTTGCTAAAAAGATAAAAAAATTACAATAGACCCCTTCAAGTATTTATAGGAGGGAGGTCTGGAGAAAAAGGTGGGAGGATCTCAACAAACTTGAGAAAATCTCTCAACCGATAACTAATTGCAATTGACTTATTCAAAATTACAATCCAAATTGTGATTTGTTTTGTAAGATTTTACATGTAATTACATTTTTCAAAATTGCAAGGAAAGAACACTTGCAATTGCAAAACTTGTTTTTACATATATTTTGTCAAAAGTGAAAATACATAAAATAACCTAATATTTTAATTTATCTGATTCCTATCTTTGAAAGACAAGAATTTGCTGATGATCGTCTGCATCTCATTTGGATCAGGCCCTAGTGTGTTCTTAGCAACTGCAACAGTCTTCAAGATTACATCAAAATATCTGATTGTTGCAAGTCTATGTTCTTCATAAGCAGTTTGCATTTTATCAAGGATTATCTAATGATTAACAAATTTGTGAATCGAATCCATGGTAAACTGCTCTGATTCCAATTGTTGATGAAGATTTACTGCCATTTCTGCAGTAACTATATCAGCTGCAAATAATTCACCTTTATGATTCAAAACTGTGCAAGGAATTTTCTCAAAACTTGAAAGAATATCCTGTTGAACTTCATCATTCATTTCTAGAGTAGCCTGGATATCTTTGATGAGATCTTGAATAACCAATGACTTGTTTGTCATAAGTTCTTCAAATTCTATGTATTTCTCT
This sequence comes from Sequoia sempervirens, assembly GCA_007258455.2. NCBI lineage: Eukaryota > Viridiplantae > Streptophyta > Pinopsida > Cupressales > Cupressaceae > Sequoia > Sequoia sempervirens. The sequence goes on from VDFB02098692.1 coordinate 28,726, forward strand.
CTGTTTGGTAGGATTGAATTGCTGCATAGAATTTGTAATTTGACTTGATCTATCTCATGCCAGATTTTTAAATCCTTTTCAAGCGATTCTAAACTTTGCTTGAAAGCTTCCAAAGTTTGATTCAATTTTATCTTTGCTATTTTGACATTGTTTAGAACTTGCAACGTCTTTTCAATCATTGGAATGCTTTGATTAATCAGCTGTGTTACCCATGAATCAATTGCTTTGGCTTTCTGTGCAATTTTCTCTAATTGTCTAACTGATTCATTAGGAGCGACTGAAGATAGAGAATCAACTGCTTCTGATGACCCAGTAATTCTTTGAATAACTGAAACTAGCTGATCATTATTCTCCTTGAGCTTTTCTTTCTTGGCTAGAAGTTCATTATAGCTTTGTGCCAAAATTGTTACTGAACTCTGAGCATCTTGCATCATGTTAGCATGAGTCTGCTTGCCCAATTCCACCCTAGTGAATCTGTAATCAGATACCTGCATCTCTTTGTCATGTCCCCATTTTTGGCGAGCATCAGTGATCGTGAGATTGGCCTATCATGAGACCCTCGTAGGCTGATGGAGTGGTTGGAGGGTCGTTTCGGAGGTTGGCTCAGCGTCAGATTGGCAGTATTGATCAATTGGCTTTCGTTTGGGCTCGATCGGAGGCCTTTTGCAGAATTGCTATTTTTAGCAGTTCCTGGCAGGCAGAGTGAGACCACTGCTATTTTTAGCAGTATGGCTTTGGCGGCATCCGGAATCACTTCTGAGTTCGTCAGTATCAGACGGATCGGTAATCGGATGATTTACGAGGAAGATATTAATATTTAATTATATTGATTAAATATTAATTATTTAATGTTTATAATATAAAGTTATAATTTAAAATTATAACTTAAGTGATTTCTCACTGAGGGGTGCGCCCATCATCAGAAAGGGGCCAGTTCGAGAATTAATTTATTATAAAATATTTTGGCTGAGAACTATTGGAAATTAATAGAATTAAAATGTCAAATATTTAATATTTCCCTATCTTTAAGGAAATCGCACTTTTGTGCAATAAAGGGGTTTTGCCTTGGTTTTCGAGCCATTATGACATTTGATGAATTGAAAATTTGCCAGTCTTTGCCAGAGGACGAAGACCTTAGGGTTTGAGTTCGATATTCGTTGGAGAACGAGCCATCTCCATTGAATCAGTTCAGAAGGTGTGAGATATCACCCGATTTACTGCCAGCAGAGGTTTTCTCATTTAGAGTAAATCACAGAGCTTCAGAGGAATTATTATCTTCAGAGTTTCCTTCAGAGTTCTATATTCAGAAGGCGTTCATTAACTTAGGCATCCATATTCTGGAGATTTGGAGGGTTACAGAGGAAGCCGTACAAGTTCATTTAATGCTGCTGCAGCCGTACTATTTGCTCACAGCCGTACAGCTTCAAGTTTCCAAAAGATTAAAATCTCAGAGCCTTTGCCAGGGGTTTGATCCAGAGCAAATCTATTCATTAAGGCGCCTTATTACTGAGATTCCAACATTGATTTGAAGGAGGCCGTACATCATTAAATACTGATTTCAAACAGGCCGTACCACTGTACAGCAGGCCGTACTTCTTCATGCAGCCGTACTTCTTCAAGCAAAAGAAACGCCTGGCTATTGGTCTTCTAGTTGGTTTCCTTGAGGGCGCTGGGGTTCCAGAAGGTGGTAGGGTTTAGCAGAATCTTGGAGGAAGAAGGAATCTACCCAGCCGTACCAGATCTTAATCAACTTCAGCTTGCTGGTTATCAGGTTTTTACAAATAAGAATCATTATTACATTCTTGCATGTTAGCAGAATCTTGTTGTAATGAACTCATATGAATGATAGATGAAATGCCTTCATTATACCTTGTATTTTCAATGCATATTGGCAATCTAGAATCTTTATGGAATTTATTTCATATTTCAAGCAAAATCGTACCTTCTCATTTAATGTGCAAAAACATCAAAAACAAGCAAAAAACTCAAAACCTTCAGAAAGTCAAACAAAACTTTCAGATTCAGGATTAAGGGAAATTTAGGGTTTCTACACTCTTCATGTGGTTTGTCAACAAGAGGTTCTGCAATCTCAGCATATTTCATTTTATTGCTGTCAACAAATACTTGTGAGACTGTTTTTGCTTTCTTTGCAATCATTGGTTTTGATTTCTTCAATTTTTGGAAATCAAAAATATCATGAGACACTGCTTGTTTCTTTCTTTTGGGAGCAATTGAATTCAACCATGGAGGAAGATCCAAGGTTGTCACATCTGAAATGGCAACTGCAGTCTCAATTTGTGTAGAAATAGACTCAGTTTGTGTTACAACTGAAATTCTAGGAGGTGCCTCAGTTTGTATAGCAACTATATTTTGTTCAGAAGACAAATTACGACTAGGATCAGCCATAAAACAATCAAAGCTTGCTACAGATGTATCTATCTCTGGGAGAGTTATTTCTGATATGGCTGGAAAGATTGGATTTGTATCAAAAATATTCTCCAAGTTATCAGGTAAGCTTCTCACAGGTGTTTTTATTGTTGATGAAGAATGATGACTAATCTCTTGTGGTGGGATAGAAGGAACAAATACTGTGGATAAGGAATCAACATCACTGTCAATAGGGGACACAGGAGATATGGCTAAATTTGGTATTGGAGCTTCAAGGTGAGGATTCATCTCACTTAGAATGGTAGAGGTTTCAAGAACCTCTTCTTCTTCTTGCTGATCCAAAACTTGAATCTGCATTTGATTAACTTCCTTTCCCTTTAGTGTTTCCTTTTCCAATGGTTGTTCTACAGCTTCGCTTACCTTCAACTTAATTCTAGTACCTGAAGAAGAAGCTCCTTCTTTTGATTTCTCTCTAATTTCTGACTTCAATCCTTTAGGACCAGCTGGATCATCTTCAGCCCTAACTCTGATTTTAATAGTCTTTGTCATGTCCCCATTTTTGGCGAGCATCAGTGATCGTGAGATTGGCCTATCATGAGACCCTCGTAGGCTGACAGAGTGGTTAGAGGGTCGTTTCGAAGCTTGGCTCGGCGTCAGATTGGCAGTTTTGATCAATTGGCTTTCGTTTGGGCTCGATCGGAGACATTTTGCAGAATTGCTATTTTTAGCGCCTGCGGCAGAGTGGGACCACTGCTATTTTTAGCAATGGCTGGGCGCATCGGAATCACTTCAGAGTTCGTCAGCATCAGACGGATCAGTCATCGGGTTAGAAACGAGGAAGATATTAATATTTGATCGTATTGATTAAATATTAATTAATTAACGTTTATAATATAAAGTTATAATTTTTAATTATAACTTAAGTGATTGCCTTGAGGGGTGCGCCATCAATAAAAGGGGGCCAGTTTGACATTTGATTTAATTTAAAATATTCCGCTGAGGACTATTGAAATATTAAAATATTAAAACATGAATATTTTAATGAAACCCTATTATGGTGGAAATCGCACTTTTGAGAAAGATAAAGGGTTTTGCATTGAAAATTGTGCATTATGACATTTGAGAAACAGGAATTGATCAAGTCTTTGCCAGAGCACAGAGACCTTAGGGTTTCGTCTCGAAATCGTTGGAGAACGAGCCATCTCCATCGAAGCAGTTCAGAGGATGTGAAATAACATCTGATTTATTGCCAGTCGTGGGATTTCTTCATTCAGAGGAAATCACAGAGTAACACAGTTGATTTAAACCATCAGAGGTTTCATTTATTCACAGAGGTTCAGCATAGTTTATATCCAGAGGTCATTTTGCATTCAAGGCGCCAAGTAGTTGAAGATTCACAGAGGCCGTACAAATTATTTATTGCAGCTGTGTAGTACCTGGCCGTACCAGCCATTGTACTTGGCCATACCACTGAAGGAGGTCATAACCTATTCTCCAGAGTCAAACGCTTTCTTCACACAACTTCTGAGATCATCTGTCAGGCGCATCAAACCATATCCAGAGGGTGCTAAGGGAGCCGTACCTTTTATATTTAATATTGCTGCAGCCGTACAATTCTGACAGGGCCGTACTTGCATGGAAAGAGGCGAGTTTGTGATATAAGGAAAAACGCCTATCATTTTGAATACCAGCCTGCAACATTGGTGGCGCTAGGGAATAAGGAGTGACTTGAGGCTACCAGACAGGAGGAACAGAGGGGGGGCCGTACATCATTGATTATTTGCTGCTGTCAGCCGTACTGTGCACAGCAGGGCAGTACCTTCTTTTAGCCGTACTCTCTCACAGAGGAAATCTCCATTCTTTTGACCATTCATCAACTGGCATCTTCTATATTGGGCGCATATCTCCAGAGCAATACTGAGTAGCAACATTCAGAGGAGGAAGTGGATGTTCAGCTCAGCCGTACCATTTATCTGAAGATCTTTCATTGCTGTATCAAAAATCAGGTTTTTAATATTCACTGTCTTTACTTTGCATGTCATCAAATCTTTATTGTAATAGTTGCAGAAGAATAAATTATGATCCAGATTCAGAATCTGTATTAGGGTTTGATATTTACGAAGTGAAGTCATTTATTCAAAGCATTAATTTCATGTTTTCAAGATTTAAACGTACCATCTCATTTATAGTTCAAACCCTAGAAAACGTTCAAAAACCTAAAACGTCAGAAAAGACACATAAAAACTATCAGATTCAGAGTAGAGGGAAACTGGGGTTTCTACAGTCTTGACACCTATGCTTTTGAGCCAAGCATTGGTGTTTGCCAAGACTGACTGAAACCTATCAAAAATAGAGACAGATTCCTTTTGAGACCACTGGATTGCAGGAATGGGCGCATTAGCAACTCCTTTTTCTTCATATTCAGGATCTAAAACCTGCCTATCATCAATTACTCCCTCTGGAACTAAGGTCAGATTCAGATCAACAATTTGCTCCACTGTGAGCCTGCAATAATCCATTCTGTATATATCTTTTTCTGTTCGGAGATCTGCCCAAATGTCCTCAATGCGGTGCACATGAGTGAAAGCTCTTTTAATTTTGTCTTTCATCCTTCTATAATCAAAATCCATTCTGGCCTGAAATCTCTTTAATGTTATTTCCTGAAGTTCAGTCTCCATTGCTTTTGCCCTTGAGGAAGTCGTCAAAGAATACCTCCCGATTACCAATGGATTATGTGATGAAATACTGATTCCAGCCTTGTGTTGTGTAGCTTGACATGCATGCACTGTCATCAACTGTCTTCCCAATTCCATCAGAATAATCTTATCAGTCGGATATCTTGGAAGCATATAAGGTTGGTCTTCAAAACAGCCAACTCTCATATAAGTGAAGGTAGGGAATTGAAGAAACAAACAACCATACTCATTTACTTTCCTCCAAGCGACCTCAGATACCCTGTTGTTTACTAATGTTTTGTCAAATAAACACATAAAATGACCAAAGAAAGCATCTTGAACTCTTCTATAATGTGCCCGACTTGGTCTTAAAGTCAGCTGATCATAATACTCCCATACAGGCACCAATGATCTGTCACCTTGAGGAGATAGGCCTGGAAAGTGCCTCAATAAGCTGCTATATAAACCAAATAAGAGTTCATGTAGAAGGTAAGAGTGGTAGGAACCTGTGCAAGCTGTTCACACAAACTGTCGCTGATTATTTCACCCCAGAATATTGGATGCTGTGCTTTTGTGATGACCACAATGAACTTATACATCCAGTTTTCAAACACACTGGAAACCTTCAACCCTGCTATTCTGCTCAGGAGAGTGATCATATCATTAACTTCTTCTTTAAAATCAGACCGATACAATTTGGGTATCCGGGTCACACAAGGTCGTGATTTGAGAAGCCATTTTTGATTGATATGTTTGATACAAGTATTCTTTTTCTGCTCATAATATTTGTGGGCACTCTTCAATGTGATTTCTGAATATGTAGTAGCATCAGGAACTCTGAAAATTCTATTGATTGTCTCAGCATCAAGTATGATAACCACGTTGCCGTCATCATCTTTGATGGTTCTAGATTGACTATCAAAATGGGATGCACATGCAAGAATGAATTCAGGCTCAAGGGCAGCAACAAGAAAAGAAGATACCAGGTGAATATGACTTCTCAGCAACAATTGCATGTCATGAGAAGTTGATTTCTCAGCTCTCCCCAAAAACTCGGACATATCAACTTGTCCAATTTCGGTGTCCATTTCGTCAATATTCGAAACCACGTGAGACGGAGAAATCTCATTCTGATACTTATCAAATTTATATTTCATCTTTTTATTTACTGGAGAAGATGGTTCGTCTGTCATTGAACAGGAATCTGCAAGACTGCGGTGAAAACCCCATAAGGTCAGAACATCATCAACATCAACATGGGTGGACATGATAAAACTCAAACCCTAGGACAATGAAATCGTCTTTAGAAAAAATGATGGAAAGTGAATGGTAAAGACGAATTTGGATCTTGGTGGAATGATTGCAATCAAAAACAACGTTTTGTCTTCTTGAAACAGCAAGACAAAAAGGTTTTTAGCTTGAATCATGTCTAAAAAGTTCAACTTTTGAGCTTTTTAAAACATTTCGGGTTTTTCAATGACTTCAGTAATTTTACAAAAGGCAGTCGGGATTTTTTGAACGTTTGACAATTTTACAATTTTGCAATTTTATAAAATTGTAATTCTGGCTGTAAACCCCGATTTGCATATTTGGTTCTCAAAACCCGAAATATGACTCAAAGTGAAATATTTTTGTGGAAAATGACAATGGAGAATTTTGAGGTGGATGAATAGAAAATGTAAAAAGTGGATTGGTGAATGAATGGAAACGGAATGAAGTGAAAACTTTATTGCTGAGAAGAATGACGTAATGGAAAACGCGTTTTGTATGAGGCATTTGAAAAAATGAAAAATGCGTTTGATATGGGGTTTAAGGATGGAGGTATGGAAGGATTATGAAGAGTAAATATTAATGGGATGAAGGGAAAAGGAAGGCGCATGGTTTATGACAGGTATATGATAAATGGAAAATGCATATTTAGTGAAGGTGAGTTAAAAAGGAGTGAAAACGCGTTTTGAATGAAACAAAAATGAATAATGGTGAATGAGTATATGGGGTGCAAACGTGAATAAACAAAAGTAAATGAATATACATTTCAATGTATATCAGTAAAACGTATAAAAACGTTGAAGGAAAAAACGTGTTTTAAGAAAAAACGTTGGAATAAAAACGAAATACATAAATAAAGATTACGTTTAATACAAAATGATAAGAGAAAACAAAATTAGAAAGAAACAAGGAAAAGAATAGCATACCTGAAAAGAAGTTTGTAAATGAAAATAATGGTGGAGAAACCCTAGGCGCGGTTCAGAAAATGGAAAAGAGTTGGCTATTTACTGATAAAAATCCGATCTTCAAGCTTTAAGATCAATAAAATCTCCATGAAACAGGGAAGACAAACCAAATAGAACTCAAATAGCTTGAATCAGAATGGCGTCGGACTTTCTGAAGTTTTTTGCAACATAAAATAACACTAAAAACTGAAATTGGGCTTTTTGGCTACCAACGCAAATACTTTCTTGGCAAAATCGGGCTTTATGATCCATTTACAAGTCAATCGAGACTTTAAGAGATAAGTGCAAATGATTTTAAACAAAATCGGGGCTTTTATAAAGACTTAACAAACACTTTTTACAAATTCGGACCTTTTGACTGACTTTGCAATTTAACTTAAAACAAATCGGGCTTTTATAACTATTCAACAATTTTATTTTTGTCAAAGATGAGCATTTTGGAGAACTTTAAAGAAATCGGACTTTTAAGCTCACTTAGGCAATTTCGGAATTTTTTAAAGCTTTAGCAATTTTGCTTTTAAGGTAAAATTTCCCTACTTGCTGAGTTGCTCCAAAAACCCGATTTTGACCAAAAACATTAGGAAAAAGACTCAAAAATTGATAAAAACGGAAAAGAAAGAGAGAAAAAGAGTAGCCCAAAGATTAATAAACCTAAAACTTAGATTTACCACTCTTTGCACCTCGTAATGCGTGCCTTAGAGAAGAAAATCTTCAAATTTTATGAAAAATTTCGATTGGTTATCCAAATTTTAAAATGAATCAAAAATTCGGGATAACATACATCATGCTTGCCATTGGGCTTGACAAACTTGATGAATGTTTAGGACATGCCTTCTTCAAGCAAAGTCGGACTTTGTCATGGTCTCTCCACTCCTTCTTTATGCCAAAGTCGAACTTTCTAGTGCTTGACATATCTCCCCATGTCAAAATTGGACTTTACTTGTCTTTGGACAATCATTTCTTGGAGGAAGTTGGACTTTCTCTAGTGGTTGCCATTTTTTTTTCTTATGTCAAAGTCGGACTTTGTGAGGCGTTGGACATCCCATCTTTTGGCTAAGTCAGACTTTGTGAGGTTTGAGACATTTCTCTTTTAGGCCTAAGTCAGACTTTGCTTGTCTTTGGAAATCTTTTCAAAATGGGTCGAACTATGTGAATGTTAGGCCATGTCAAGGTCCGACTTCAAGGTTTGCTTGCCAATGTGCTAGGCGGACTTCATGATGGTCTCGCCATAGGTTGGGCAGACTTGTCATCATGCTTGCCATTCCTCATCTTCTCATGGGCGGACTTCCTGGCATCTTGGACAAGTGCATGGCGGACTTCACTTCATGCCTACCATATCCTTCTCTCCTTCCAATCGGACCTTGCCTGTGCTTTGCCAAACTCTTGGCGGACTTTGCCTCTCTTGTGCCGTCCATCCTTCATGTCTACGCGAGCTTAGTGATGCTCATGCCATGAATCTCTTGCTATTATCTGGATCTTCTTCTGGATCATCTGAACAAACCCCTATCATGAGATTTTCCCTTGACTTTTTCTTGCTTTTCTGCTTCATTTTTGCTTGCTTTTTACTCTTGGAGGTGCAAAACCTTGATTTTGAAGATGAAAACGTTGACTCCATGACCTGCGAGACCTTAAAACCATAGCATTTTCTAAAAATAGAAAAAGCAAAAAAGCAAAATTTCTAAAAATACTAAATCTCGGATTGGTCCAAAAGTGCCAAAAATAGAAAAAGCAAAAAAAGCATAATTCCCTAAAAAATAGAAAGTGTCAAAATTGAGTGAAAGCAATTGCGTTCTTCGTCTACCGGACCTTCTGAGCACCTTGGTGATGTCTAAACATTGTTCTGAGCCCAAATTCCCTACCTGATCCAGGTGATTTTTGAGTCCTCATTGTAAAAGAAAAAAGGGGATTAGCAGTTGCAACGCGAAGGAAAAAACCTAAAAAAAAAGCAAAAACAAGGGGGTCCCCATTTGCAATGGGGTGATGTTGTGCAAGGATCAAAACATCTAGCACCAACCTGAATAAATGTTCCTGAACATTTCAAAGATAGAATCTACTTCAAACCCAGAATCTTAGATTAATTCTAACTAACTTACCCTTTGGCTAAGAAGAGTACTCAAAAATGAAGAGGAATCCTAAACTATATCAAGACCTTTTATCCTCCAATTACGAGTGTTGGCAAATGCGTTGATTTCCGTCTCGTAAGAACAATATGGCTCTTTGGTTCCATCATGGCAATTCTTGTATTTAGTCTTAACTCCAAAAGCATCCTTGGATAGAACCTCGCTGCCAGCGAGCGTCCATAGACTCAGCGAGGTTATCTCTATAATCTCACAGAGATTGCTCTACTTCCGGGGATTTGTTATTTTTATTTTCTTTGTTATTGAGTGTACGCCTGTAGAGATGTCCACACACCCAAAGCCAAGTGTTATGATCTTTCATTTTTCTTTTCGTTTTTTTTTATATTCTTTTCTTTTCACATATTTCCACACTTTGGCTTGTAAGCAATGAGGCTCACATGGGTTTGAGCATTATAGTGGCGCTGAAGTAAGACTTTTGATTTGTTTAGCCATGACTTCACCTAGGAAACCACAATGACTCAAAGAATTCGTTAAGTGCGTGAGATATAATAACTGTAAGACTCAATGTCAAGACACAATAGATGATTCCTTTTCCAGTCAAGTACTAACCTTAATCTTAAGATACTTTAGAAACAATTAATCTAGGATTCGAAGATTATCCACAAATATTTATCCAAGAAATATACTGAACATGATTTAGCACAAACGCTAGAGTTCTTAAGATACAACACCCTTCCCAAATGGGAGCCCATTTATTGAAAGCAAAACAAAACAGACAAGCAAACTAAACTAAGAAAGCAAAACAACTAATCTCAAGCAAAGAAAACCTACTCTAAGCAAAAACAAAAATTTTAAGCGAGCAACAGTCAAAGGACCTGAGTGTATGCAACTCCTAGCAAGATTTCTCAGGATGTGCAGTAACAACAAAGTAGTGGTCACAATGCGAAGCTTTGCAAACTTATCTTCAAACTCGGAAAAATATTCTTTCAAAGGGAAAGTCTGAAACTCAAGCAAAACTTCGGGAAAGACTAGTAACTGGGCAACTCACTCGGACCATAATTGATCCATAAACAAGTTATCTTTCCTAAATCTCCATAATCAAAATGATATTCCTTGTAGTCAACAATAGGGAAAGATACAACCTGGTGGCCTTCACTCGCAGACATGAACTCTTGCTTGTCATCCATTGCTTCATCAGGAGGTCAAAGTTGATGGTGAACCATACCACTTGCATCTAAAACATGGAGATCAACATCACGATCCAAACTCAGTGGAGTGGAGCAGGAATTCGATTCAAGAGGGCATTTGGAAATTTGGAACATTTCATGCTCTTGCTCCTTTTGAATCCCTAACAATGGATCAAGCCCCAACCTGAATTGTTCTTCATTTTCTATCTCTGTCACAGTTACTTGTTTATCAAGTAGCGCTCCATTTGTTTCAATTTCATCAAACCATTCCTCCATGACTGTGATCATTGGATCAAGTGTCGACGCAAGATGTATTTCATATTTTGTTTCCATCTTGGTTGCCCATTGATTGCCAAACATAACATCTTGCCTCAAGCTGCTTATCATTTCTTCCACACCTTGTTCATGCATGATTGAACTTTTTCATCAAGGACTATTCCTTCTCGAAGTGTACTGGAATCGCTTCACTCTTCATGTTTTCCTCGTTGGAAATTTGTCACACGATCTATACTTTGAGCTAAGTCCTACATTTTTGCTTCTTGACGATCTTCTATAAATTGCAATTCTATATATTCGTTCACTTCCGTATGCTGACAGCCTTGGGTGGTTCCTCTTGCTTGGATGTATTCCATTGCTTCTTTGATCTTTACTCCACTAGCCTCTCATTCTATTGTGATGTAGGAACAATTTGCATCTACTTGATCCCTAAGCTAGATCACATTATCCTGTTGTGACTTATTCTCCCTACTGTTAGATGACATTGTGGTACATTCTTCATTTGGTGCTAAAATGTCTGTTTGGCATATTCAGTCCATGTTTTGTCCTTGAAGCATCCATGTGGTAGTTTTCGTAATCCGAGGTGACATCTGGCATAGTTGATGGCCTCTTCGCATTTTGTGCAAGTGAACTCTAGATGAGGTGCGTTGTGAATCTGACACCAACGAGGGAGCAAAACACCATTCAAGTGAACATTACCTAGTTCCATCTGATTTTGGATTCTAAGTATGAACCTTGTGAAGGCCTCATTTATAACTTTTGGAATGCTATAATCCTCAGGTTCTACGTCCAACACTCTTGGCTTGCGGACATCCCAAAAGAAAATATTTCCTTGGAGAACAGGCTCTACCCTTGAGAAAAATCTTAAGCAACTGATTTCTTCATGTTTGGAAGTCTCATGAATTCGACATCTTCCTAGCAAAGCAAACTGAGACAAATTCCTAGGGTGCAGTTGTGCAGTCAAATTTTCTTGGATTTGAGCAATATCCGCGAGTCTGTCTTTAGAGCAAGAAATGTGGAATGGACAACTATCCATTGAGAAATCTCTGATTTTTTCCTTCTTTTTTTTCAGAATTTTTTTTAACTTTTCACTTTTTTTGGATTTTTTTGAAATAAAAGAGATCTAACATATCTCTGATTTCACATTTCAAAGTTCATACTGCTTCCATTCAGCTGAGTTTTTCCACTTGTGAAAATAAACAACCTAATGTTCGCCCTCCTTCTAGCACCAATTCATGTTGATGCATGTTTTGTGACACACCGAACATCAGAATAAAGAGTCCAAAGACACTCTATCCTCTCTTGAAAAACCACCGCATATGCTAAGATTGCGAGAAGATCATATGGCGATTCCAAGGTTTCTTCTGTCAGATCTTGACGTGTGGATAAGCTCAATGGTCGCTGTGATATGTTGGTAATACACAAAGGGACTTATGCTAGGCTCGTTCAATCCAGAGTTTAGGCAATGAAGCTTTGTTGCTTGGGTCTTGCATCAAACAAACTAAAAAAGAGATACGGGTTTTAAAGTTCTAATCTACTCCCTAAGAATTCAACAAACGATATTAACCTGATGAAACCAATAACCATGCTTTCCTTTGCCACACTTAGGACATGTTGGCGTAACAACTAACACCTCTAGAGTATAAGTTGGTACGGACAGCTATGCACACTACGCAATGAGTGCTCTTCAAATTAGGAAGGGAAGCTCCCTCGTTGTGCTTGAAAAAAATACTTGGAAAGGGAAAAGTAATCTAAACTATCTCCTGTCTTTTTGTCTCAGCTGTAGAGGTACAAGGCTTTCAAGAAAACTCTATACGTTGCAGCTAAGTATTTTCTGGTTTCACAGACTACTAACTACAACTAGGCTAATTGCTTAAAATCTATCCAATTTCCTCAAGAAAATAGAGCATGAGGAAATGGAGCAAGGATAACTATATGACGATAAACAAGTATAGATTCTCAACTTGAAGGCAATGTGGCACATCTATCAGCTCAATCTAAACAAGTTTATTGGAAACAACAATATACGATAAACCAAGTTCAAATTCTCAACTTGAAGGCAAGGCAGCACATCTATCAGCTCAATCTAAATAAGTTGACCATGTTCTGTTGGAGGTTCAAGCATCAGCAGGGGTGTGACAATGACGTCTGACCTATGTACAAGGCTAGAAATATACTGACGAAGCTGTCTGATTTCAGCCTTGAGGGCTGCCTTATCTTCTCCATCCTTCAGCATTCTATCCCTGGCACTGTCTGTAGCAACCTGTAGGAGATCAACCTGAGTCTGGCGTGTGCTACGACCAAGGTTGACTGTAATAACCTCAAAGTCCTGAGATTCCAACTCGTCCAAGCTCTTCCCCTGTGGAGGTATAGCAGTCTCGACGACAATCTCCATGTCAGTATTCCTCTCCACGTGGACCATGTTCTTGACCCTCTTGTCTGGCGCATCCTTGTAAACCTGATCAAAATCTAAATGATTAAGGACATAGGATGGCTGCCTCCTCTTCCTTCCCAGTTGAGCTTCAATCCAAGACTGATCTCGGCTAATGCTATTGGAAGGGTTTGTATTAGCAACAGGAGGCTGTGATGAGAGTGAATATGTAGAGGAACCACTACGAGATGGGGAGTCTAAATCCAATTCAATGTGAATTGGTGCCTGTGACTGCTGAGGAACTGGTGTAGGAACTTGAGGCTTGTTGGTTGAATATTTTGTAAACTTAGGAGGTTTGGCAAAATGGTGATTTCAACACAGTGTGTGAGTTAAACTCTCCTATTTAAGGTAAGGCTCCCCCTATCTAATTAACTAAAAACAAATATGGGTGGAACGATAATCTCTCCTCTTGTTTCAGGAAATATTAAACTCTTTTCTCTTCACAGAAAAAGTAATATGGATTTTTAAATAAACTTTAACAGTAGCTTGCAATAAATTCAGTAGAAAGGAAATGAAGTTTCCTGAAAGCTCAAAGACTTCCGTCACTTCCTTCGGGACGGGAAAACAATCTCAAGCGCAAAGTCTTGAAAATATGCAATCCTATCTATCATTTTGAAAGATAATTCTAATGATAATATACAACATAAAACAGCACAAAGTTTGCAAGTTTGATGTATCTATTAACTACTATGAATGTGAATCATTACGAGCACAAAGATTTGCAATTCTTCTTAACTTCTAAATTATGAATTCAATCTTCAACATTTACAGCACAAAGTCTGAAAATATTTCAATTGAAGCTCTCCCTAGCAATCTTCCACAATCTTCAAATAATCACAAAGTAATGCTCCAAAATGACATAAGAACACAATGGATGCAAAGTAGGATTTCAACACAGTCTGAAATCTGTAACTCTTTGATATTATTTGAAAAAGATAAACTTATAACTATAAAGTTGAAAGTCTTTATGAGTACAAATTTCTGCAAAATTTTCTTGCTTGCCAAAAAGATATAAAAATTACAAAGGACCTTCTCAAGTATTTATACGACAGAGGTCATGAGAAAAAGGTGGGAGGATCCCAACTAATTTGAGAAATTCTCTCAACCACCAACTACTTGCAATTGACTTATTCAAAATTACAGTCCTAAATTATTTTGACTTGCAATTAGATTACATGTAATTACAATTTACAAAACTGCAAGTCAAAGAAAAACTTGCGATTACAAAATTTGTTTTTACATGTAATTTGTCGAAAATAAAATACATAAAGATAAAAGATTTTTATTCCATTTCAGTCTTAGCTTTGAAAGACTGAAATCTATTGATAGTTTCCTGCAACTCAGCTGGATCGAGGCCTAATAACCACATTCCCATCATCATCTTTAATGGTTTTGGATTCTCTGTCAAAGTGAGTTGCGCACGCAAGGACGAACTCTGGCTTTAGGGCAGCAACAGGAAAAGAGGAAACCAAATGAATATGACTTCTCAGCAGCAACTGCATATGATGAGAAGTTGACTCCTCAGCTCTCTTCAAAAGCTCAGACATATCAACATGCCCAATCTCCGTGTCTCTGATTTCTTCAATGTTCGAGACAACATGAGACGAAGGAATCTCATTATGATACTTGTCGTATTTGTACTTCATCTTTTTGTTTGGTGGAGAAGCAGGTTCCTCCGTCATCGAACAAGAATCTGCAAGGCTGCGATGAAAGTTCCATAAGGTTAAGACATCATCAACGTTTACAGGCGTAGACATGGCGAAGGCTCAAACTCAAAATGGTGTTTTGGCTGTATGAGGGCAGAAAATGAGCATTATAACTCAATTCGGGTTTTTGGAGGCTGATTGCAAGTGAAAAGGACAATTGCTTTTCATGACGAATGAAAAAGTTAAATTGCTACTTTGAAAAGTGCAAGTCACAACTTACAGCTTGTATTTGTAGTCAAGGTCAAAAAGTCCAATTTTTTGGCACTTTAAAGGCATTTCGGGATTTTCAGAGGTCATTGTAAGTGAATAGTGGAAACTTTTAACTTGCATTCTTTATTAAAATCTCCAACTTGCAGTGAGGAGGCAAAATCCCAATTTCCTTCTAAAACATCATTTTTTTTTATTTCTTTTCTACCTTTTCATGAAATTAAAATGAGATGAAGTGGAAGAATATGGATGACATGGGAACGGAATGAATGAATACGTACAGAAATGAAATGGGTATGGAGGGTAAATGTAAATGGAATGAAAGGAGATGTAAATAAAAAGGAATAGAGGATAAATGTTATCAGCTGATAACAACAAAACACGTTTTGGCAAATGAAGGCATTATGAAAAGCGTTTTCAGCTGTTAAAAGCATATGGAAATGAAATGAAAGAGAACACGTTTTTATGAGAGTGCATGATATTGAATGAGGGCGTATACGAAATGAAGGGCGTATGAAATGAAAAAGAAAAACGTTTTCAAATATAAAAGAAAAATACGTTTTTCTTTAACTGAAAATGTAAGGAATGAACAAGCAAAAATGGCAAATGTATTTGCAAAGAATATGACGTTTTTGTGTATAAAAAGTAAAACGTATGAAGGCGGTTAAAGGAGAAACCCGTTTTAGTAAAGTTGAAGATGAAGGCGAATGGAATAAGAACAAAACACGTTTTTGTAAAAAAAAGGTTTTTAGTATAGGCGTTATTATAAAAACAAATATTTACAAAAACAATTTACAAGAATCCAAATTAAGAAGAAACAAAGAAAAGAAAAGAAGACATACCTGTAACAAAAATTACAGACAAAGAAGAAGAAGAAAACCCTAGGTGCGATTTGCAAATTCAGAAAAATAAAAAAGACTTGATTATTAACAGCTGAAAGTTCGAATTAAAAGCTCCTGGATCTATAAAATCTGCATGAAATGAGGAAGAGAGGCGAACTAGAACTCAAGCTGCTTCAATCACGGATGGCGTCGGGTTCTTGAGAGCTCATTGCAAGTGAAAATAACACTCAAAAGAGAGATCGGACTTTTACAAGCTTTTTGCAAGTCATTTAAAATAAAATCAGGTCTTTTTGAGGTATTTGCAAGTATTTTGACTAAAATCGGGCCTTTTCAAAGCATTTACAAGTAACTTTATTAAAATCGGGTTTTTCAAGCGCAAAAACAAGTGAATATGAAAGAAGTCGGACCTTTTTGGGGCATTTGCAAGTGAAAACAAGTAAAAATAAAAAAGGTCGGACCTTTTTGGGGTATTTGCAAGTGTTTCAGTGAAATCGGAATTTTTAAATGCTATAAACAAGTGACTTCAATGAAAATCGGGTTTTTCATGAGCATTTGCAAGTGTTCTTTATTAAAATCGGGCCTTTTTGATGTATTTGCAAGTTACTTTGAAATAAAATCGGGTTTTTTAAGTGCCATTGCAAGCAAAATAAAGGAAATTGGAACTTTGAAGAGTAGTTACAAGTGCTCTAAGCGAAAATCGGAACTTTTATAAGTGATTGCAAGTGCTTTGAAAAAGTAACTTGTAAAGAACATTAAAAGTTCCTACACTCGCAATTGCTTCAAAAAGTTCCTACAAAGGACATTAAAAAGAAAATTAAAAAGCAAAGTGACTTGCAATAGACACAAAAAGTTCCTATTATTGACTTGCAGTCAAGCTCAAAAACTCCTACTTGAAGTGATGTCAGAAAAACCCGAAATTGACCAAAAACACACTAAAAATGACTCAGAATTTCATGAAAACGAACAAGAGTGAATAAAAAGTGCTAACCCAAAGGACTATAGACCTAAAATTGAGATTTGCTAATCTTTGCACCTCGTAATACGTGCCTTAGAAGAGAAAATCTTCAAATTTTATCAAAATTTTGATTGGTTATCCTAATTTTTAACAAGTCAAAAATCTGGGACAACAAGGCTGAACCTCAGGCACTGGCGGACTCTGAACTGGCCTCTGAACTGGCTCTCTCTCAGGTTATCTGTCAGGCTCCGTGGGTGTATCAGTGGCAAGCGCTTTACCCTTTGAATTGTTTGGTGCTTGACCTTTCTTAGGAGGGTTACTCCTCTTCTTTTGTTTAGGTTTTGACGAGGAAGGTAGCGAAGGATTCACCACTGGCAGCTCTGCTCTAGGCACACTTACCATCTTGGTTTTCTTGTTGTCGAGGTAAAGTATACTGTTTTGAATAACTCTATTTCACCTCTCCTTTACTGTTACGTACTTCTTGGCGTACCAATCAACTGCTGGCAGCGGCTGTGTGTCGACCTACTCTCTGAAAAACTGAGGAAGAACTTCTTCCTCATCGTCTGATAAACCTCCCACATCTTCTGACAAGAAAACAGAAATCTGCGAGACAGAGAAACGGACATAACTACGTTTGCGAACCTCGAAGTCATCTGCGCAGTTTGCCCAATAATCCTCCATAGAAGGTTCATGAAATGCACGTCCAACAAGGCGAGTTGTGTAATGCCCTGAAAGATCATAGGCACGTGCCTCAACAAGATACTTGAGATGATATTTTTCGATCTCGTGTCCTGCAACTTTGGCATCAGCTGTCGTCTTGCACCAATACATTACAAACTAAAAAGGAAAATTAGCGGATGGTCTATGCTTGCAGCATAAAAGACGATGAACATCATGCAACTGCCTCAGGAACTCCATAAAGACTATCTTATCCAAAGGATAACGTCGAAGCATAGCTGGATTTCCTATAAATCCATATACTCGGATGTAGGTGTATGTCAGGAACTGAATAAACCAATCTGCCCAACCATCCATTGCTACTCTAGAAACTGCCGAGATACGACCGTGCAACTCCCGGTATAAATTTCTCACTGTGTAAGTCAGAAAATCCTCGTGAACACGCTTGAAATGACGTTCAGCCTTAGTGAACTCAAGCTGATCATAATACTGATAGACTTTCTGAACACTGAGAATGCCCACGGTGTTTAGTCCTTGGAACTGACCCTGATATTGAATGAAGTCCACGAGATAAGAACACATGTGAAACTCATGAGCAACCAAGAAACCGGTGATCTGCTTGTGGATAACATCGCTGATGAAGGATGCCCAGTCATAATGCTCCTGCCCAGATATGATGCGACCAATGATGTAATACATTGTTGTACCCAAAACCAAAATTTTTGCTTCACTAAGGCATTTTGCTTAATTGAGTTTTAATCTTCTTAAAGTGATGTCAGAAGGTCGTTTTTTGGGGTTTTTAAATATGGAGTTGGTGTCAGTGTCATGTCAGTTGGTTATTGAAGAAATTTGAGAAAAATGAAAATCTGAAGGAAAATTGTCAAAATTCTCTCTGAAGAGGGGAGCACATTTTCAAAAAGGCGCCCTATCTTTTAGGGGCTCAAATCCTGTTTTTAGGGTTTGTCACCTCCAGCAGGTATTTGTCTGACATCACGTCAGCTTCGCAATGAGCTATTAGGCTTGTCAAATGAACCTGTTTCATGCAAGTTACGGAAGACATGGCGTAAAACGAGAGGAAAGCGAGAATTGGCTAACACTGGTGAAAAGAGCAGCTTTTGAAAAAGGCGCTCATCTTTTTGAGGTGTCAAATGAAGGTTTTTGACTGAATGCCACCCAAGATGTTTGTCTCACATTTGTTCAAGCTTTGCGACGCATCCGTCAGTGGGTGTGAATCTGAGTTGCGGAAGTACCTGAACCAGAGGTCAAACGTAGGGTCAAATCTTAGTCAGAATATCAAGGAAAAAGCAAAAGAGCACATTTTCAGAAAGGCACCTGAGCTTTTCAAGCCTTTAATGCTTTCTTTTTGATGATCTCAGATATTCAATTTGTTCGTGTTACGTTCAGCTATCCGTTGCCTGTCTCCGTCAGATCAGAAGATGACTCAGCAGCTTGCAGTTGGAGTTTTTGTGTTATTTTGGTCAGTTCCATAAATGGCCAAGTCTGGGAGCGAAAGCGCAGTTTTTGAGAAAGGCGCCCTTGTTTTTCACCCCTCAGATGATGTTTTCTGGAGAAATGTGCCTTTGCAGCTATCATGCAGAATGAGGTTAGCTCCGCAATCAACCTATGATCCAGTCTTGAAGATTGGTAAAACAGAAGTTATGAAGGATTTGGTTTTCCCTTCGTACGAAACGAAGATGAGAAAATTGACTAAACGAAGATGAGAAAATTGACTAAGTCTGAGAAAAAGCGCAGCTTTTGAAAAAGGCGCTTGGATTTTTGAGCCTTCAGATGTTAGTTTTATAAGGTTCAATCTCAAGGTACCTTTTGATCAGTTTTTATCCTGCTCTGCGATGCACCTGTCAGCCAGCCAATAGATGGAGTCAGTCAACCAGAGTCAGAGGATGAACAGGGGTCTCGAAAGAGGTTTAATTCCAAATTTTCATGAAAATTGGCTAAGTCTGGAATTCGCCTTAACAGGTCAAAGTTGAGTTTTCGAAATAAGTTGACTGGTGCGCCTTAACTTGAGTTCTGACCGTAGTTAGACTGAACGATTTCTGGGTTGTCATCTTCAATTCATATATTAGCATGTTGAGTGATATTTCAGTTCGCATGTCGAGTTAACTAGTTTGCATGTCCAGTTAACAGCTTTGCATGTTGAGTTAACTTGTCTGCATGTTCACTTAACTGAAGATTATGCTTGAAAGTCAACTTGAGTTTGCATGCATGGCGAATTTTGGTTGAATTGTGAAGATTTTGTGAAGTTGGCGAATTCATTCATTGTCAACTGGAGTTCTAAAAAGGGACGCCATATTCATATTAAAGCATGAAGCATGATTTTGTGAAGTATGGCGAATTCATTCATTGTCAACTGAAGTCTTAAAAGGGTCACCATATTTAGAATTAAAGCATGAGGTTGAAGTTGGCGCTTCACTTTTTAAATGTCAACTGAAGTCTTAAAAGGGACGCTTTAATTCTTAAATTGTAAATTTAGTGAATTTTGAATGATGGTGAATTCAACAAGGATTGTCAACCGAAGTCAAATTCACATGTTGCTTTAAATAAATTTGCAACTAAAGATTGAAAGGGAAACCCTAAAGCGTGGTGCTTTATTTAGCATATTTTAGTTTCAATTAACTAAAATGTGGTCCAATCATAAGCCAAGCGCCATTTTTCAAGGTTTCATGCTTTGTGCGAATTTCAAAGATGAAAATCTATTTATTCAAGCATTGGCGTCCATTATTTCTTCATCTCAAGCTTCCAAATATACTTTCTTCTTGGGCGACCAGCAAGTTAAAGGTGCTACAGGTGTCAGAATTCAGCATTCTTCATAGCAACGGATTCAAATTGTTCAGAGGAAGAAGATTCAAGACTTTGTTTTCACTTTGCATGCAGGTTTCATCAAATTCCAGAGAAGAGATTGGCGAATTTTTCAGAAGCAGAACAAGCAAAATTTTCTATCTTCTGTCTTATTTCTTCTATTTCTCATCTTAGGTACTTTCTTCGCATGTCAAAGAAATTCAACATATTTTCAGAGTTTGATCATCTAGGTTTGCATACTTCAGTATTTGCAGCAAAACCCACGTCTTAGATTTTTTCGAGAAAATCGCCCTGTAGTCTTCATTCTGAAGCTTTGTGCTTTTTTCCGAGAATTTCTTTGCATGTGGGCCTGAAACACATTTTTTTTTTAGAATCAAGCTATCTGGGTTGTCTTAGAATTGGATTCTGCACAAAACCCACGTTTCAGAAAAATTTCGAAAATTTCTTTCGTCATAGGCTATTTTTAGTCTTGTCCATAGATTTTCAATTCTTCAGAAAGTTGTTCAAGTACATTCGACTTTACAGTCAAAAGTCTTCATTTTCAAAATGCAGTTCAATCTCATTGATTATAAGGCCAAATCGGCTCTTATGCATAATTTTGTCAAAACTTCAGATACAAACCTAAATCATGTTTATCCAGTGGTTAATCTAGGCAGTCTGGAGGGTGTTAGCAGCAATGTGTTGAGAAATCTTGAACGTTTTGGATTGCTGGCATTGGCATCCATTCCTGTTACTACTTTTGATCTTGAGTTCGTTCTTGCTTGCATCAAGCATTATGACTCGTCTTCACGACAAATTAGATCAGCTGATGGGAGGGTTGTTTGCAGTCTCAAACCAAACGATATAGAGAAATGTTTTGCTATTCCTCCTCGTTCAGATAACTTTACTGTGGTTATTGAGGCCTGTGAGAAGATATGGGATGGAGATCAACAACGTTGGCAGAGAAACGTGGCTCAGAAATGGCTGAAAGTTCAGAAGACTAACATGCCTAAAAAGGTTGGTCGTGGTGAATTCAAAGACGAGATTGTTGTTTTGATAACTTTGCTCAATCGAGTTACCGGTCAACAAGATGCTAGCAGTTTCCGTTCATGGATGTTTTACCTAATTTCCAGAATTGTGGATGGCACTGAGCATTTTCAATGGGCTACGTTGATTAGTGATTGCTTACATCAGCAGATTAATAATTTTCTCGAGTATCATGAGTTTCATATGATATCATACTTGGTCTACTTAGTTGCATTCCAAGGCAGCTATAAGCATCTGAAAAACTAATGGCACTCTCGGTGTTCAACGTGTTCATGAGTATTATCCTCAGTTGGAGTTCTCTCAAACCGAGCAAGATTTCCGAGTAGCGAATGATCATTTTTCTATGAGGACAGTTAGAGATCTTGACAACGAAATGCACATTCATATTTCTGCCGAGGCAAAATCAGCAATGGAGACTTGGGCGGATTGGTTTATCCAATTCCCTACTTTCACATACATCCGGGTTTATGGATATGTTGGAGAGCCCCTGATGTTGCCGAGGTATCCTTCAGACAAGATCATCTTCATGGAGTTTCTCAGGCAGATGCAACATGTTCATTTCTTTCTTCGCAATCGTCATAAGACTGCGGCTAATTTTCCATTTACATTGGGAATTTTCACATGCAATGCGGCAACAGATGCCAAGCTTATGTCAACCGAGATAGAAAGGTTTAAACTTAAGACTCATACTGAGAAGCGTTCCTATGATCCTCTGGGTCATTATGCAGACAGGTTAGAGCGAGGGATTGCACATAAGCCAGCACTTGAAGATTTCTGGGCTAATTGTGAAGATGAGTTCGAGGTTCGTCGTCGTCACTATTGTAGACTCACTATCGGTCAGCTCTCTGATTACCTATCAGAAGATGTTGATGGTCTATCAGATGATGATGGAGAAGTTCTTCTCAATTCATATGTCAGAGATCATATTGCTCGGCAACCACTTCGTTCACCAGATTGGTATGCTAAGGAGAATACTTCTATTGAGGAGGTTTCAAGATCGGTTATCAAGACTAGCAAGCTGTTCTTGGAAAGTAAACGGAAGCGAAAGTCAGTTCCTGTGACAGAGCCACCAAAGGATTTTTCTTCATTGCCTTCTACTTCTAGGTCAAGACCTCGGGTCAAGGCTATTGTGATACCTCCTGAAGGAGTTAAACTCAGTGGAAACACAAGGAAGAGAGCTACTGGTAAGAGGAAGCAGAAGCAAGTTGAGAATGTACCTGAGACTCCAGTAGAGAAAGTCATTCAGGCTGAACCTCACATTGAACCTCCTAGTTCGCCTCACATACAACCTATTGACATAGATTCTGAGCCTGAGACACCAATTCAAGTAGGATCGGAGACAACTAAACCACCACAGGTTGATACATCAGGGACAATCTCTCCTCGAATTGAAAATATTGTTCAGTCTTGTTGGCTCGAGAGGTCTTTGGGGAGACAGAGTCGAGAACCTTCATATAACCTTGATTTATCTGAGTTTGGTGAACCTTATCAGAGAAGGTCGAACAAGAAAATCAAGAAACAGGTGCATATTGAAAAGACTCCAGAATCAGAGATTGTTATAGAAGTTGCTGTTCCTCCAGAGGGTAAGAGTCTAGATGAAGTCGAAGTTGGTCACTTTACATTTACTAAGGCAAATCTTGGCAGGACCACTCGAGAGACAGACGTGACTCTTCTCAAGATTGTCACCAATAATCTTGAAGAACGCATCACGAAGGATGGAGAGGATAAGGCATTGCTTAAGGCTGAAAATAGTCAACTTCGTCAGTATATTTCTGATCTTGTTCACGGAAATTCAAGTAGAGCGCCTATTCTTCCTCAGAATACACCTGCAGAACAACGAAAGTTGAATCGATTAGTCGATCATGGCAATTTTTGAACCATTGAGTTAAGTTCTAAGTCCATGTCCATTATTCGTCCATTGATTCCATTCCAGGGTCCATTCCTTCCATTCCATCCATTCCATCCCCGATGCCTTGGTGTCAGATTTCACCATTTTCCTCCCAGATGGGTTATGCGGGTTTCTGCCAGGTTGTTTTCAGTGAGATGAGTATTGTTGGAGTACTTACACTTGTCAGTAGTTTTGTTGTTCAAATTCCGTGTCATTATCTTCTTGAGGATGGCACGTATGTTGAATTGGACAAAGTACAAGCTGAATTCGAAAAACTGATTCGTGATAACCTTGAGGGAGATCCTATGGCAGCTAAATTAGAGAATATTTCAGTTATTTCAGCTAGTCGATCTCGAAGAAGCTGGCCCAGAAAGAGGTCGAGAAAGGCAGCCGCAGGTCCAAAGAGAAATGCTTGAAGAAAACTGGTATTTATTTTGGATAGCATCAAAGTGCCTAAAGACAGAAAGATTGACGAGTTCTTGGTCGAAGTGTTAGACCGAGATGACTTGGAGTGATCTGCCAATTGGAACCTGCAGTTGATTTCAAGGGTTGAGTCATGAGCAGCAGTTAACTCGACTTTCAGTCTTGAGTTCACTCTCTGATTTCACACATGCTCATCTCTTCCTTGGAATTATCGTCACAGGAGTTAGGGTTAGGGTTTCCAGTTAACTGAAGGTAGTGTCCAGTTAACTTTGCTTTAAATAAGCATGTGCATGCTTGCACATTGTCCATTTAGGTTAAATGTATCGATTAACTGATGGTAGTTTTCCAGTTAACTATATAGTTTGCTTTATTAGGGTTTGGTAATAAATCTTGCATGCATTGCAAAACTGTAGTTGGCTCAAGGTGATTTTAGGGTTCCCTACACCTTGATGTATATAAATAAGAGTTTTTGCTCATTTGTAAATAACTTTTGCACGAGAGAGAAATATATGATGCGCCTACCTTGCCTTCAATATTGCTCTTTTGGTATTTGTTCATGGGTCTTTGCTATTATAATGAATTGTTATGCCACATAGGGTTTCATGCAATTGTAATGGTGAATTCTTTCCATAGTTAGATCAAATCTGTTTTGTGTTTAATAAACTTGTTCAGATTGAGATGATAGTTATGCCTACCTTGCCTTCAAGTAGAGAATCTGCACTAGTTTATCGTATGTTGTTGTTTTCAATAAACTTATTCGGATTGAGATAATAGTTGTGCCACCTTGCCTTCAAGTAGAGAATCCGTATTCAGTTTATCGTGTGATGTTGTTATCAATAAACTTGTTTAGATTGAGCTGATAGATGTGCCACCTTGCCTTAGGGTTGAGAATCTATACTCGTTTATCGTCTGATAGTCAAACCTTGCTCCGTTTCCTCATGCTCTGTTTTCTTTATTTGGATAAATTTAAGTAATTAAGTTTAGTTGTAGTTAGTAGTACTAAAGCGAAATATCCAGTACCAAGCATTATATGCATGGTTTTCAAAAGCCATGTACCTCTGACTGAAACAAAAGGCTTGAGGATTTAGTTTAGTTTATTTCCTTTGCAAGTACTTTTGTCAAGCACAACGAGGGAGCTTCCCCTCCTAATTTGAAGAGCACTCATTGTGTAGTGTGCATAGGCTGTACGTACCAACTCTTACTCCAGAGGTGCTGGATTGTTCATGGCCTCCATGGCTGGAAAACGATTTCGTGTGGGCCAACACGAGCGGTTTAAAGTGCCAATAAAGAATCAGCATAACCCTTGTACTCGCAGGCCCACATTGTTTGGCAATCACGTTTCGCCCGGCTTGCTTTAACCATCTTTACGCCGTTTTATACGGCACTTGTCCACATCAGCATTGAATGCCTGCTCGCACTATTCCATAGAAATAACTAGACTATTTGGGTGTTGAGGTATACCAAAACTTCTTTCAACGTCCAGAGGCTTGAGACTACAAATAACTCATCCATCTACTGACACTATCTCACGACTAGTAGAATTGTAATGCTTAATACAAGACATTACGAATTTAATACAATGAACGGAGATAGGTATGGAAGCGGCCTCCAATAACCCGGACTACTGAATGTTTCGAATAATTGAATCTCTGATCTTAACTGGATCTAGAACTGCTTCTGGCAGCACCTTGTGAAGATTCGTCTCAACTGTCCCGATGAAGTCGTGAGTAAGGACTGTTTTGGTCCTATATTCGTGTTGAGTGTATTGCATTTTGAAAAACTCGCATGTTGACTGTGAACTCGACTATGTTCTGACAAGATTTCTGGAAAGCTAAAAATAGCCTTTTGAAGAGTTATTTTCGGCGAAAAATCTAAGATATAGGTTTTGTCCAGAGAAAGATTCTAAGACAACCCAGAACGTCAGAAATGCGAAAATCTAACTTCTACTCGACCATGCAAAGAGTTTTCAGTTGAGAAAATTAGAAACTCGAGAATGAATGTTCTAGAGTTAAAAATTCCTGAAAAAACAAGCACACGATTTTAATTCGAGGAAGCTATACAGAAATGATCCAGATGTTGAATCTTGTCAAATTCTATCAACTACAGGAACATGCGAATTGTATTTTGAGAGAAATTTGGGAAACAAGGAGGAAAAAGACATTTTTTCTAAGCTCTTTCTTCTATGAAAATCGCCCATGTTCTTCAAATTTGCTGATGAATGTGAACTTTAACCTGCAAAAAGAATGTGTTTGATGAAAACGCCCTTGATTGCTGATGATGAATTTGCCTTTGCCTTGAAAATTCGCCTTTGTCCTAAAAAATACAAATTTTCTTGAAGCTGTGTGAATGATTAATGATGGGGCCATGCTTAAATAAGGAAAATTCGCACCATGTTGTTTACTGCAAGATTTAAAACCTAGACCAAAATATAAGTCTTCTGATTGGACCCCTTCAGTGAACTGTGACTGACTTGAAGTTTGAAATTTAAATAATAATAAAATATTTATTATGCAATTTTGAAATTCCAGCATAAAGAGGGCCCCAACTTTAGAAATTTGCCATTTAATGCTTAAATATGCAACAATAAATATTAAATATTATTTAACATCAGTTGACAAACCATATGAAGCACTTGGATTCACCGGCAAACTTCACTGATTTCAAAAAGTCTTTATTTGACCTCATAGGCATCCATTTGCTCAAGATATTACACTTTTTATTAACTTCCTGCTTTGTAGCTTGACTAGAAAGTTACAACTGGCCATCTTCGACACTGATTCCCGGATGACCGGAAGATGCTAAGACTAAGAAGATGTATTCATCACGAAGCCTGCAGAGCAAAGAAGAAATGTCTGCTGGGAGTCATTACTGCAAAATCCATCATTTAACACCTCAGAAAATTAGGCGCCCTTGATTAAATTGATTTTCAGGAGCCCGACTTAACCATTTCTCCAAACTGCCATCTAACGCTTCAAACAGCCGCTGACGACGAATTGTAATCCCTACTGACAGGCAACCAAGCACATTGCATGCCTAGGAGTATTCTGCATCCAACGAATATACGCAAGGCATCTAAAAGCTGCATTAAGGACCTTTAAAGTAAAAGCGCCCCCTAGCTTGAAGGAGCACGAACACCATTTTGTGAAGGTGCAACTCTCAATGAGGATATTACTCACTTTGGCTTTACCTGATGCTAAGGCGCAGGATAAGCAGGTTAGAACATATGCATTTGATGCATAACTACGAAGGAACCTCGAAAAGAGACTCTACAGAAGTGAAGCCGAAGCAAAGAAAGCTGGCTTACAAAAGACCTCAAATGAAAGGCGCCTTTCCCAAGATGGAATAGGCGACAGAACGACTGGTATGAGTTTACGACAAGCCCATTTTCAATGTTACCGCAAAGACCTATGTCGGCGTTTACTTTAAATCCCAATTTGTGACTAGGCTTAGTTGGATAAGGCTTCCAGTGATACATTAAAGTCCGCCCGAAGACTTAGGGCGTCGCAATGGTATTACTTCGCCAACTTCATCACGGCCGGGGCCTAAAAAGGCTGGTAGCCCACCGGCCTACAGAAATACCGGGAATTTACATGTACCGTTAAGCAGTGAAATTCGTGCACGGTAAAAATACGCCATGATCTTTGAGATAATGGTTAACAAACAGCAGTTTTTGTCCTTGAAACGGACTAAAGTACTTGATGGGGAGAGACCTCATCAGCAAACTCTGCCATCTCAGAGGTCATTTTGAAGGGCGCCCCTGAGCTACAGGGGCGCAATTACACCATGTGAGGAAATTTTGTGATGTGAAGTCTCTCCATAAGCTCATCTTCTAACGTCAACTGTCGGAGCCCTGGGATTCGGATGATTGCGTTCGATAACTCGTCGGATAGGCAGACTAGTCGTGAAGAGATTGACGACATCAATCATCAGGAATACGAAGATCTAACCTCCTTTAAAGAGATGCGCCCTTGAGCTACAAGGGCGCAAAAGCTGGAAAAAGACAAACTTTTGCAATCTGGAACTTTGGAATCTTCAACTTCTGTCGCCAGTTACCAGAGTTACGAGCCTCGGATAGCCTCGCAGGATAGCTCATCGGACTAATTCTGAAGAGATTGACTGTATTCATGAGCATTTACTACAAAATTTAGGCCTTCAAAAAGAAGGGTGCCCCTGGGCTACAGGGGCGCAATTTTGCTTTTCCTTGAGAAATCTTCAAAAATTGACCATTGAAATCTTCATTTTAGTTACTGAAATGACCATTCAAAAGTATAAGTGTCGCCGTGAAATGCTCCTCCACCGTGAAATGCTTCATTCTGAGTCTCTGATTCAGGGTCTGATCAAATGGATATTGCCTTCGACTGACAAAACACTAACAAAACTCCATGCTTGATATTGCCCAAAACCTGTATTTGACATCATTTTAGCAAGGTTTAGAATATTTTATGCAAAATGCCCTGATGAAGCAAAAACAAATTGGTTTGGGAACAACAAGACAACTACACAAAGTGGGTGCAATCTTCAAGGGAGTGTGCTTATAATTGTCACGTCATGAATAACTACCATCAAATCGAACAATATTTATCCAGACAGAAGTTAAGCATCCACAAAGTAAGCTCGGGCTAACTTTATGCATTGAACGAAAATCATCTATTCAAAGAAAGTATGAGCAAAACCTTCACCATAAATCAATACTTATAAGATCTTGCATTCGTCTAACATACATGAAATAAAATCTAAACTATGATGAGGGATAAGAACCATGCCAACTCCAAAATAAGAGAAGTAACCACCATCAATTTGAACAATGCATTACTTATTACTTTGGCAGTCGTATGCAGCAATTTACTTATCACAACATGTTTTGCAACATGCTCCCATGTTTTACAAATGAGGGGCGAGCTCAATTTATAGGCTCCCCAATTACAATTCAATGGCCAAGAATGATTTAGGATCAACAACCGAGATTAAAAATAAAACCCTTATTAGGGTTTGTCACAACTAACTACCTCCCGACCAATGAGAAAATTACATTTGAGGACAGTTGTCCTTCTGCTAAATATGAACCAACAATAAAATGGAAAGTTGTTGCATTATGGAGTGTCAGGTTCATTGAATCTAGACATGCTGACTTGGAACAATTTGATTGGTTGGAAGATGACGAGGCGCCACCTCAGCATGTTGGATGTCCTTTTGGGTCACTTTGTTCTTTTTCTAGGTACTTAGAATATTTTTCCTTGCCGACGACTCTGTCCTTTGCACTTGCATTTGAATCTTTGAGGTACGGAAGTCTCCCCTTGGAGCAGATGTCTAGACTTAAAGTTATTAAACTTTTCTTTCCTGATTGCTTTGACATTCCTTCAAGTGCCTTGAATTTGGAGAACTCTCCTGTGCTTTTGCCACAATCGAGGAAATTGGAACTTTCTCTGTGAAGTATTTCCCATACTTGGCCAAATTTTGGCTATTCAATTTCATTTTGTAACACCTTCGTCTGGACTATTCAACATTTAGCTAAAATTTTGTCCATCTCGATGCTCGAATGACCTTTGCCTGTGCACTTGCCTTCAATTCTGAATCTAGCTTGTGCTATGGAGGGCGGATTCCATCCTTGGTCAAGGATTTTATTCATTTCCTCTTTACATTCCCTCTTTATTCTTCTTGTTTTCCTTCCAACACTAAGTCAATTTTCTGAATTTCCCTCCCTGAGGTATCAACACTTAGTCAATTTTCTAAGTTTTTCTCCTTGGGCGGGCTTCAATATGTGCATGCCATTGTGCAAGGCGGACTTGACTTGGTCTTGGACATTTCCTTTTCCTTGAGTGGACTTCACTTGAGCTTGGACATTGCTTCTATCCTAACCTAGGTCGGAATTTATCTCCGTTGTGCCAAAGTCAGACTTTACGAGGCTTTGGACATTCCTTGCTAGAGGTAAGTCGGACTTTCTCTTGCCTTGGACATTCCTCCCTTGGGCAAAGTTGGACTTTACATCATGCTTGCCATTGGGCTTGGCAGACTTGATGAATGTTTAGGACATGCCTTCTTCAAGCAAAGTCGGACTTTGTCTTGGTTTCGCTACTCCTTCTTTATGCCAAAGTCGGACTTTCTAGTGCTTAACATATCTCCCCATGTCAAAATCGAACTTATCTTTGGACAATCATTTCTTAGAGGAAGTCAGACTTTCTCTAATGGTTGCCTTATTGTTTTCTTATGTCAAAGTCGGACTTTGTGAGGCGTTGGACATCCCATCTTTTGGCTAAGTCGGACTTTGTGAGATTTGAGACATTTCTCTTTTAGGCCTAAGTCGGACTTAGCTTGTCTTTAGACATCTTTTCAAAATGGGTCGAACTTTGTGAATGTCAGGCCATGTCAAGGTCAGACTTCAAGGCTTGCTTGCCAATGTGCTAGGCGGACTTCATGATGGTCTTGCCATAGGTTGGGGAGACTTGTCATCATGCTTGCCATTCCTCATCTTCTCATGGGCAGACTTCCTGGCATCTTGGACAAGTGCATGGCGGACTTCAATTCATGCCTACCATATCCTTCTCTCCTTCCAATCGAACCTTGCCTGTGCTTTGCCAGACTCTTGGGGGACTTTGCCTCTCTTGTGTCGCTGATCCTTCATGTCTAGGCGAGCTTAGTGATCTTCATGCCATGAATCTCTTGCTATTATCTAGATCTTCTTTTGGATCATCCAAACAAATCCCTATCATGCGATTTTACCTTGACTTTTTCTTGCTTTTATGCTTGATTTTTCTTGATTTTTGCTTGCTTTTTACTCTTGGAGGTGCAAAACCTTGATTTTGAAGATAAAAACGTTGACTCCATGACCTGCGAGACCTTAAAACCCTAGAACTTTCTAAAAATAGAAATTACTAAAAATAGAAAAAGCAAAAAAGAAAAATTTCTAAAAATGGTAAATGTCGGATTGGTCCAAAAGTGCCAAAAATAGAAAAAGCAAAAAAACATAAAAAGCATAATTCCCTAAAAAATAGGAAGTGTCAGAATTGAGTGAAAGCAATTATGTTCTTCGTCGACCGAACCTTCTAAGCACTTTGCTGATGTCTAAACATTGTTCTGAGCCCAAATTCCCTACTTGATCCAGGTGATTTCTGACTCCTCATTGTAAAAGAAAAAAGGGGATTAGCAGTTGCGGCACCAAGGCAAAAACCTTTAAAAAAAAGTAAAAAAAAAGGGGGTCCCCATTTGCAATGGGGCGATGTTGCGAAAGGGTCACAACACAACCCTAGAAATCTGAAGAATAACCTCCAACTTGCACAACTCACCCTTCAAATCAAATATCTAAATGTTGATGCAAAACTGAACATGAAAACTAGCAATAATCTCAATTGAAGGACATAGGAACCTCCATCATGAAGTTCTCCCTTGAAGAAGCTAGGGTTCCCTTCAACTTCTCCTTAATGCAATAGGGTTTTCATCCTAAAGTATATGCCGCTCAAAAGTGCAAACCAAAGCAATAGAAAAACAATTCCAATTATGATATGAAATACTTCACAAGATCTTGTATTTATACATGTTTCCCTCCTCCTCTATGTTGGCAAACCTAGACAAAATTGCTATTAATTTCTTATTTTTTTCCCATCTCAAGGCCAACCCCTTAAGTCTTATTGGCACCCCACTAACTTTGGCCGACCAAAACTTAAATTTTATTACCTTCAAGAGGGTCAACTCACCACTTGCTTTCACTTTGGCCGACCTAGGAAGAAATATAAATGTTTTATTATTTTTCTTCACAAGCCCAACCTGCTTTTCCTTAACTTGAGCCGACCTAGGAAAAGGGATTAAAAGAGGGGATATTACACACAATAGCTTGGTATTGCAAGAAATAGGATAAAAGGTTGATTCCATAGCTAAATTAGATCATGTTCTACCATGGGATGCTTTAAGAAAGGTAATGCATCTTCAAATGATTCTTTAAAAGTTGTGGAATGGTCCTATAGTCTTCGATATGGATAATCAAAGTGTCATCGAAATTGCCAAGAGTTATGTACTTCAGGCAAAGACAAAACACGTGGACATGAAGTATCACTATCTAAGAATGTGGACAACACAAAAGATAGCAATGTTGTCGGGAGACGCATCTTCTGCCCCCGTGAGACACGTTTCGAAGGCTGGTACACGTCTCTGGTACCAAAGACGTTCCCGAAAACACCCTAGCAACATGGAAACTCGACGTGCCATCTCCCGAGTCTCTCGACGTCTCCTAACGGAAATTTTGGCGTCTCCCGTAAAATTTAAAACCATTAAAAATTTATAACATGATAATTTATAATGTCGTGATATTTTCTATAAATTATTCATTTATTAATTTTTAGTTATATTAAAAAAAGATGGCATCTCCAAGTACCCCCGCCTCCTGTTTTCTAAAAAAAGTCGTACTGGTACTAGTACCAATCTCCTGGCAACTATGAAAGAGAGTTAATCCTAATTATTACCCCACACATGAACAAATGGCAGATATTTTAACAAAGCCTTTGGATGGAGCCAAGTTCGAGAAATTCAAAGGGCTTCTAAGAATGAAGCAAACATAAAGAAAAAATAGCAAATGAAAGCAAACTTTAGATCACAAGGGTTTATGTTAGGATTATTGATCCAAATTATAGAATGTTTGCTTTGCAGTTAAAACAATATTTAATTTGTTTTTGTATTCACATGAGATTGAAGTTGAAAGGTCATCCACCTCATTTTTATCTTTGGTATATTTTCGGAAATACAAATTGTGAAGAGTCAAGCTCATCCAATTCCCTTAGTTTTTCATTTTGTTGAGCTTGTATAAATATAAGCAGACAATTCATCGACACCCATCACAAACTTTGTAATCCTTTTCGTTGAGATTAATAAAATGTCTCAGCCCAGAATCAATTGGGGAGACCACCTCTAATTTGTACGCCAATGCCTTCACTTCAATTCAAACAACCAAATCATATTAGACAAATTAAGGACAAACCAATGGTAGAAGTTTGAAAGCCCCAAGAAAATACAAAATTTTGAGATATGTTGGAACTTGTATCTACTTTGTATAACACCTGCACTAGATTCAACCACAATGTAGCTCAGATAGTGGATCTTCTTCATGGTGAAGCTATAATTATTTATATTGGCATAGAGATAATATTGACATATGGTTTGCAGTCCACATTAGATTTGCATCAGATATCCTAACCACATGTTAAGATAAAGACTTCATCAAGGTAAATGGTGACAAAATCATAAAGGGCCTTGAAAAAAATGAGGTGCCTATATGTAGATAGGGAATTAGTAAGGTCAAACAACTTAATAGACTCAAAAAGATATTTTGGACATAAATGTTCTTTCCAAAACATTTCTACACACAATTTGTAATTAGTTATAAATCTCATTTGTAAAGAATTTAGCACCACATAGATTGTCAAGAAAATCATCAACACATGTTAGTGAATATTGATTCTTGATAGCATTATGCAATAGTCAATGCCATGTCTCCACATTCCATTCTTCAACTCTAGAACAATAGACCAACTACAGGATGAAGCACTAAATTGAAATATGACCTTTCTGGGTAACTCTTGAATCTAACAGCAAATCTCATTATTTCTCAATATTTCTGCAACACAAAGGATGATTCAAAAGAAGTGACTATAGAATGTGGTTGATGCAGTGCTTTACCTATTAACGCAGAGAAATTTCAATTTCTAACATGAAAATTTTGGTCTACGTATCCAGTAGACTGTAAAGTGTATTTGTTGAGTGTTGCATGAGGAGAGAAATCTGCAGTAGCATTGAGGGCATAGATTGATTGTGTTTGGTTCCATCGTGAAAATAAACATATCATAATGATAAATTTGTGGCATTGTTCAGCACTAATGAGAGATGCCTTAGTCTTCTAAAGAACGTTAGGCAATTGATAGGATTGATCACTAATGGAAAAAATGCCATGCTCCAACCTTGACTCATAAAATGCATCACACCCACATGAGCGAATTTAGAAAAACAGCAATCATAAATATTGAGAGGTGTCATGACACAAATGAACTAGTCCTTATCAAGTTTGAAAAAATACTATATTGTTCAACTTTCTACTATGTTGAAGCCAACCAATAATGTATGTCATGTCCCCCGAAATTGCAACACCAAAGATATCAGAACACAAATAAGAAATTTCAATTTAAATACAATTAGAATTATTATAGATAATATTATAATTAAATATGCTTTAACCATTATTATCTACATCATGGTTATCTATAATATTATAATTATAAATATAAATGTTGATAATTTACAAAATAAAACAAGTTGATATTGTAAATTGTTATTATAAATACAATATAAGACAATTTACAATAATAAATTGACAACTCATTATTATATTAATATAAAGTATTAAACACCCAATAAATATCATAATACATATATAAATAAATAAATGCAAGCTAGAAAAAACAAGATAAATAATAATAATAAAATATATATTAAATAAGAAACTATAAATATAAATGCAGCAATTAACATAAGGCAACGATTCATATAATGATAAATGGTCATTGAGAAGGCAGCGACTAATATTCAGTCCCAAAAGGCTATGGTTTACTAGGAGTTTAAGAAGTAGCATTTAAGCAATGAAGATTGTTAATAGCAGCTATTACTTATGGAGGGGTACGATTAAGGGAAAGGCTGTATTCAATATTTAATAAAAGGCAGAAATTAAGAGGAGGTATGACTGTTTGAAAGGACATCATCTTTTCTAAGAGATGTTTCTTTTTATAGAGGAATAAAGATATAAAAAGTAGAGGAGGAGAATAAGAATCGGAGTGCGGAGAAATGAGAAGAGGAATATATTTCAGGCAAAAGGATCAATGAGGAAGGTAAGAAATAAATATACGTAAACATAGATAGTTTGTAAAAAGGTAAATATGTAATAAGCATAGACAATATATAAATAAGAATATAAATAGTATATAATCACATTCTAATTTATGATAAAATGTAATAAGTAAATATAATAAGTATATGAATATAACTAATTGATAATAGTTATACACATATATATGTATTATATTCAATTAGGTAATAATGATTAATTTGTGACTTAAGGAACTAGATTATGATGTCAAGATTATGTTAATTAAAGGTAGATATTAATAATTGGTATTTAATGAATCCTTTAATATTTAATATTGATAGAGATAATAATGTAGATGTTAATATAGGATAATTATTGTTATTTATAGTTAGTCCTATATGCATACCATATTATCATAGGTAAGAAATGCATATCATGTTAGTAGTCTCATAGTTAATATGGATCCATCCACCTAAATTCATAATGGAACATATTAGGATGGATAAATATATTGAGAGTTGGGATGACATGTTAACCATTGATAAGTGTATAGTTAGATATATATACAAATATTAAAATTCATAGATACATCATAGATGGTGGGCGCATACAATATGAACAAGACAACATATATATAAAAAATGTATTATTTGCGATTATCCAAGAATGATGCTTGTAGCAATTATTGAGCCTTCTAAGTAATAATGACTCCATGATGTTAAATGGTATAATAGAATTCCATCTATGGGAAACTCGAAAGACGTTTGTACTCAAAGAAATCATTCATAGTGAATAATAGGAAGGAAACGAATAATCCTTTGGTAAGGAACAAATAACTAAATCCTCTCTAATCTAATTAGACGTTATTGCTGAAATTTATTGATTTCTAACGTTTTAATGTCTCTTTGAGAAACACTTTGAATCCAAGATTCAAGGTTAAGTGCGTCCACTAGAAAGGGGTCATTACAATGTAATCCTAAGGATGTAACACTATCACCAGATCGAACCTCTTGGATGGTACCTGTTGAGATTAGATACATCTAACCATTATTGCCCGCTCTTAAGCAAAGAAGTTGTCCATGAACTTATGTGGTATGAAACTCCAAAGCCTCCCTTCTATTTCCCAGTTAAGAAACGTTTTCAAAAAAAAATTCACTCTTGGGAATTTCCACCATGATAGATAACTACAATGTTGGATTCCCTAATGCCAATCATACAGCAAACATGTGACAGCATATGACTCCTACAAACACATGCTTTGAAATATACCCTCTCAATTTTTTCTTGATTTATTAATATCAATTACAATGCAACACGCACCCATTAAGGTTAGCTCCAAAACCAAAACGATGCGGAATAGTAACTCTAACCAAGAATGTGCCCTAAGACCACTGAAGGAGGAGGGGCGGGCATATGGCTAGAGGATCCCTAGGATCTAGATAACTCAATAACTGAAACTGATTACAACTAAAAGTAAAAAGATAAAACTCAACGCCAAGAATGTTCACCAAGATCCTTGTAAGGCGACATGATAGCATATGGCGGAGTACTTATTACAAAACTGAAATAAACTTAGGCGGATAACCAGCCAAGGAAGTTTTCAGACTAACTACTTCATCCGCTGCGGCGGGCATCCACTCAAGAGTGGGAATTCACCACTTGACAGTGGGTACAAGGAAAGATTAAACATTCATTCTCCACACTGGCAGTAAAACATCCAGGGGTGCTTAATGTTAATTTAAATGAAATAGTTGCAGCAATAAAGGACTGGAACAGTACTACTGTTTACAGTCTTACAATATGAGAAAGAGCTGCAAATTACATGAGAATTACAAAAGCGTCAAAGCACATAAGAACTGGATGATCCCACATTAGATATCTACCCAACTTATTAAGGAAAGAACTGAAAACATCAACTATAACAAATCTGATATAAAAATCTGCAATCTAGAACTATCTACCAACAAACAGAAAACCAATTAAATGCTCACAACTTCATCAATATACCTCCAAATTGATTGAAACGAAATGCAACAGCTCTCTAGAAGGATGGCGCCAACTTTGCAACCAAGAAACAACATCAAAAACCAGCTATAAATTTGGCACGAATTTCAAAGCTCTCTTGAATGGTACAGCCAAGCTGGGAGGGGCGATTTGCTCTTAAAAATCAAATGCTCGATAATAAATTCTCAAATTTTGTAGGAAGGGTCGCCCATAGTCAACAATCACATAGCACCAATGCCCAAAACAATATTCAATCTAATCAAAGAGTTGTGAATCAAAATCTCTTTCAGCTGTAGACAAACCAGCAACTCCAAAACTGACAAAAACTCCAAAATCTTCAATTGTGAGGCTCAATCTGCTAGTTTGGATGAGAAGCAGCAATAAGGCCAACTAGGTGTTATCTTTCAAACACGAAATTTGATTGAAACTAGGAGGTAAGCATCCCTCGAAGTAAAAACCAAGTTGTCATTTCGACAACATAACATTAGCATAAGTTCATGGATGCCAAATGCTGGA
Source organism: Sequoia sempervirens (assembly GCA_007258455.2). Classification (NCBI taxonomy): domain Eukaryota; kingdom Viridiplantae; phylum Streptophyta; class Pinopsida; order Cupressales; family Cupressaceae; genus Sequoia; species Sequoia sempervirens. Next base: position 65,894 of record VDFB02098692.1, read on the forward strand.
GCAAACTTCATTTTTATAGAAAAGGAGAAAACTTTTCAAATTCCACACTAGGGACAGCAAAAGCCACTTGCAATATTTTCAAATTCCAAAAATATAAAAACTCCTCAAGGGTGGCGTCCAACTTCAAGGCAAGATAATACTTCATTAAAATAATAAAACTCCTTCATGAAGGCGTCCCTCTTCATGACCCTTTTTTAAACACAACTTTAAGTTAACACACTAGGCCAAGGGTCAACTTGAAATTATAACATTTTATGCCTTGAAATGAATTATTTCACCAACATAATGCTTTTAAAAGCCAAAACACCAAACCCAACAACTGCTCCAACAAGAAATGAAGAAATGAAGAACTGACAACTGCTCACTGCCAGAAATAGTATTTACTATAAATAGTAACCACCTAGAAATGCCTCAAAACCTCCAAGCAAGGAAACCCCAAAATTCACTTCAACAAGCCTACGGGCCTCCAGAATAGGCTGATGACCAGCTGAGCTGATCACTGACAAGAAGGGGACATTACATGCTTGATCCTCTTCATCAGCTTCATGTTTATTTAAGGGATCTTTCCCTCATGGGACTATTTATACCTGTAATACATCTTATAGCTTGGCATTTAACCACTTTATGTTTACTACCTTCGCTCTGTTCACCTTGCAATTTGTGCTAGGGTTATCCTCCTCTATAAAACAGGACATTGACATAGATGCACACTAACAGTTTTCCTCTTATTCCAAAGATTCTTTAGGCTTAGATGTTAGGAGAGGCTTTAGGGGACTACTCAGCTTCCTCCTCGGATTGTCTAGCCTAGCCTCTTCAGCCATGGACATTCCTCAATGAGCATTCTCAAATCCTTTTACTGAAACTTCATGATAGACAACAATGTTATTGGTTTCCCTGGTTGTTTTACTGCAAATCTGCAGGTGACACCAACGGACTCCTTACATGATCTTGTGCTTTATCTTCTTCATCAACTTCACATTTACTCGAGGGTTCTTTCCCTCCCATGGTTATTTATACTTGTACAATATCTTATGTCCCAACATATAACCAATTTAAGTATTCATTGTATATAAAGCATCAAGCTGATTAGGCTTAAATTTAAAAACATGATCTTCCATGGCTTCCAATCTAGGGCTGCTTCTATTTGATGATGTGTATAAAGCACTAAAAGTAACAATATACAAAGGAAGGATGCAACGCATAAGTAGTCTTAATTCAATAATATATGGATTATTTATGCTTAGAACTGAACCTATTGCAATCAATTAATGCACAACTAAGTTGCCGAATCGGGTACAGGTATGGATACGTGGGTACAGCAGATTTTTTTGGGGGGGTTGGGTACGTTTTGGGTTAAGTCCCTACAAAAATATAATAAAATATTCAAATATATATATGTCTCTGTGTGTGTGCGCAATCTAGAAACAAAATTAAGTTTAGAATGTCATATACCAATGCTTATGCTAAACAAAACCATGACAAATTTCAATTTTTGAAACATAATATACTAAATTTAAATTCAGATTTCAATATCAAAATGATCAAACTTAAATGTCATGATAGATAATCATTGGATAACATTTAAATAATACAAATACTAACCAATTCACTAATCTACATCTTATGGGTCATCATCAAGACCAAGATCATCATCAACATTAACATTAGATGATGGAACCCCACTAGCACTTGCACAAAAAATATGTTGACTACTTGACTCCTCAAAAACTGAAGATTGTGCAACTGCAGCAAAAGAAAGATCCAGGTCAGCTCACTCTGGTTCTACATCCCACATCTTTGCTGCCCCTTCCTTGTAATCATCATCTTGCAAGTAAGAAGGCACAAGTTGGAATGAACAAACACTAGCTCCTCTCTTTTGCTTGATGCCAATCGATTGCGCTTCACTGAGTGGATGGAGGAATATAGACTCCAATTCTACTCAGTTGAAGAAGAACTAGCAACCTATTGAAGCAAAGGGAGCTCTCATTAGAGTTGCTAAATTAAAAAATTTGTAAATCAAACTTGAAATTTGAAAATAACGCATTTTAATTTTAAATGATAATCATAAAACTTAAAAGTTAAAACCAAATTTAGAGTAGTAAAAATTCAAAACTTGAGATAAAACTTTTATTGCAAGAACTTGGAGGTGTGGCATCTTGTGGCCATTGAGGTACCACCAAGAGTGAGCATCCTTCCTATATTTGTCACGAAGAACAAAAGCACTTTGACCACAAGTGGCAACAAAATTAGCAAATTTAGTTGTAACTACATCTTCCATATCTGGATCAGTGAAGAGTTAGCAAGAGCTTTCCTAAACCCCTCGTTGACTTTTGCATCACGATATGGTGGCACTATCACTAGACTGTAATATTTTGGAGTCAAAGCAAAGGCAAGAAATTGGAGTGGGGTGGTCATTTCGTTCCACCACTCAACACAAATTGGCTACACCTCTTTGAAGAAGGTTTCTTCAAGATCTTGCTCTCTTGTATTTATGATGGATTTCATCTTCTCAAGCATTGAGTTGATGCCATCATAAACCTCCCCCAAGCATGGCTTATCCATGTCAGTAAGGCGTATCATACTCATGATGGCCTCAGCGAAACCGAGAAGATATTCCACCCAATCCCACCAAGTGTCATCTAGAATCTTTTGTTTTACATTTGCTGCCCTCTTTGTGTTTGATTGTCTCCATATAGACCATGATTGGCTAATGACCATAGCAGAAAGCGCCTCTAGCACCTTCAC
>VDFB02098695.1:0-20900 GCA_007258455.2 Sequoia sempervirens
TGGATATGTGTGATGATATCAGTGATCTATTTGGGATCTTCTTAAAAGCCAAGCTAGGGTTAATTGATCTAATTGATGGATTAATGATGATAAAATTGTTGAGGATACACAACAATGTGAGGATAGTGTTATGCAACACAAGGATTACGAAGGATATCCAAGATGATGATAGATTGATTGAATTTGATTGATCAAGATTATGAAGCTCAACTTGGAACAAAATTTTTTTTAAATGATTTTATGTGATGTTGAAGCACACATTAGATGCAACTTGTATTGATTGTCTGGATCGATGTTCAATGAAAGATAATGCTTGATAAGGAACATCTTCTTGTCAAAATATGCCATGGGTTTGTGATTTGGATTTTTTCTCACAAATTCTTTGAACAATTTAATTTCATGTCTATCAATGTTCGGATCATCACATAAGTTGGAAGATATAGATCAAGATTTATTCCCAAAGCAAGATGTAAACATCTACCCCCAGTGTCTAGCAATGTAGGGAATTCCATGAGTGGATGCTTGGATAGATGTATGGATGGAGGGATATGGTAAGCATGCAAAAGATGCCAAGGATTATCTTGTGATAAGATAAGGTGTTTGAATAAAGAATGCTCATTTGGATAATGCTTCAAGGCTTAGATAATGTTGGATAGGATAGGATCAATGACATGACCCATGTCAAGATGTTTACCATAAGCAATTGTAAAGTGTACACCAAAATTTTGTCAAGATCAAGATAATGTAGATAGATGAAGATGGGTTGGATAAATGGTTCATCGATGAATGGATTTATTATGGATAAGATGGATGGAATGTTGGATTTATTATGGATGCTCATAGTAATGCTTTCCACCTGAACTAGTGCAAGCAAATGCTACGATTCTACATATGATGCTTGTTTGCAGTTTTTCATCATGGTACATCCAAAGCACCACCATGATGGTTTTCACTAGAGGATGATTTTTATCTTTACTATTTTTCATTATTTTTTGGATTTTTTGATATTTTTTTTGTTTTGTGAAGATTTTAATTTCATGTTGAGACACCTTGTGGTGCCAATGTAAGATTCTTTATTCATAATGTGCCACCGATATTCTGCTTGAAGAAGTTGCTTTCACAAGATACATGCACTTGAATACAACCTTTGAGATTCCTGATCTACTTTGTTGATATCGGAGTTAACTTTGTCTTTATGCGCACATCGCAATAGAGTGCCTTCTGAATCCTTATGATAGAGGGTTATTTGCCAATACATAGTCAATGTGAGAATTGGATATCATCATTGAGTGGATGATGGAGTTGGTAGTTTGGAACCTTTAACTCTCCAAACTTGGGAAGATGAGCAATGATGGATGGATATGAAAGTGTGCTTGGAATTAGGACCAACTAGTTGATATACTTTGTATGTTGCTTGAGAAGCCTACTTTTGCATTTTTGGATGTCTTTGATGGATACATTTCCCTTTTTTATTTTTCCCCATAGTTTCTTTAACTGATGGAGTATGATTAGGATGATCTATTTGTCCAATATTTTTTGGTATCCATGTGTATTTTATTTGTCCATTATGCTTCTTAGCTTCTTTTTCCTTGATAGCATCCTTTGTGCTTTGATTCAAAGTTGTCTTTTGATGTTGGTCCCAATTTGTGGATGGGGTGATGGGTGGATGAAGATTCATGGCGTGGATAGTTGTAGTATTGGCACTAGTTTCATCATAAGGATTCTTCATGATCCCTATGTTGACGTTTTCTTGAGATGAAGTTTCCCCGAATGTTGTGGAAGTAGGACCCTCATGCTTTGAAGTTACGCTTGTTTTGAGATGTCTTGTTTAGCAAAGAAGCATTCGATAAATGACCACTACATATGATGTTATTTAAATTTTTTAAGCTCTGTCATCTCTGGAATATCCTGTTTGGTCTGACCTATTTCCTTGAGTGGATAATATTGGATATCTTCATGCATGATGTCCTCAATTTGAATTTGGTATATATCTGATCTTGATGCTGACAACTCGGCCTAATTGTAGGAATCAATAACCTCTTGTTCTTGTGTAATAATGTCAAGAGTAGAGGAATCTTGTTCTAAATGAAGATCATCTACATTCCCATCCAAAGAAATCATCTCTTGGGCAGATGGAGGTGTATGTGTTATATGGATATGATCATCATTTGTGACATCTTGTATAGATTGGAGAGTGTCCATTAGATCATCGTAACATCTTGGAGATATAGATTCTTGATCTTGATTAATTTTGGAATTGCTTTTGACATGCTTTAGATCAAGTTCTTGACATGGATCAATTTCAAAGGATAGATTGCTTATAAAGGGTTATTGGATGTCTTCATTAGGCATGGGAAGTGGCTCAATAATTTCTTGATCTTTGAGTGGATTTCGATCAAGTGTTGAGTTGAGAATTCATTCAATATCTATAACCATGAGGTCAAAGGATATCAATATGTATTGGAAAGGACCATTGCTAGACTTTAGTGAAAGAATTTGATCATGCTTTGTAATAAATTCTTGGGATATGTCCTCTAACTCATTGGATGATGTAGATGCCTTATCAACATGATCATTGGTGGACGAATCTTGATCATTGTCCTCAAAACTTTTGGTGGAGATATTGTCAATGTTTTCAACCATAGGATCAAATGATGTTAGCATTTCTTCAAATGGATCATTATGGGATATTGTTGATGGGTTTTGATCATGATTAAAAAGTGACTCTTGATGTATGTTGATTTGATCGTTGGATGAGGTAGAAACATCTTCAAGGTTCTCATCAATGGATAGATATTGATTATTGTTTCCAACAATTGTGGTGGAGAGACTGCCACTGCTATCACTAGAGGTTGAATCTTGGTCATTTTCTTTTATCAAGAAGGTCTTGGATGATATTTTTGAGTTGAATACAATTTGATGTTTTATAACGATTTTCTCTATGATACTCACAATAAGCTCTACCCTTATTCCAATGAAAGTTTATGATAGAGTTGAAAGCACTTACTTTTGGAAGAGTGATGAGTTTTGCATTAACTAGCTTTTTTAATGTTGATTCAATTAGCTCTCCCAAAGGAGTGTATTCACATATGCTACCTTGTGAGATTTGTACTTGTTGAAATTGACCTTGTGGTGATTGATTTTGGATATGTGGTGATTGGGCTCATTGTTGATGTTGTTGATCTTGATATCTAACCTCTTGATATTGGAGATATCTTTCTTGATGTGGTCGTAGACACAACCCAATGTTTTGATGACATGGTTTAACTAATGGGGGAGTGTGTAGATTTTGGGGTGGAGATGTCTCTTGGTACAATGAATCAACTATTTTAGTAAGTGAAGCAATTTGATGTCGCAAAATTTGATCTTGATTTTTATTTTAAATGGCACACTTGATATAGTTGATTTGGTTGTTGGTCAAGCATATTTGGAATATACCCTTGTGGTATTTGTATGCGATCATGCACAAATTGATTTTGGACAATGTTCTGATTTGGGATGATGTTTAGATTTTGAATTATAGGTAGGCATTGAACATTGTTGTGGTTTTGAAACACATTGCTTTTATTTACGTAACCCTAATTTTTCATGTTGTTACCTTGATTTGGATTAATGCATTGAGTTTTCAACATATTTTTTTGATTTTGAACAACATTGGTGTGTTTTGCAAACATATCTATCCCATAGTTCTCCAAGTGTGGATTTGATATGTTCATGTTTGGTCAGTTTGTATTGGGTATATTCACATTTGGCATATATTGATTTGATGGGATAATGTTTTTGAAAGACTCATGCATTGATCATTTAGTTATTTGATGATATATATTTGTAGGTTTTGAATTTATTTAAAATCTACCATAGGAAAATGTAGACACTTAAAAATGACCTAGGCATGCAAGCTTTATTTTTACCACTTTTGTTCTAGCATAATTATGACATTTAATTATGTCCTTGGTCCACATTTGACTATTGATTAAATAATTCATAATTATTTAATTAATTCATATCATTTATTCCTCATGATTATTAAATAAATAAATTTTATTTATTAAATACTTCATTAATTGTCTAAGGTCTTCCTTTAATTAAATAAATTTCTTAATTTGTTTGGTATATAACATTCTATTTCTTCTTGATTATTAAATAAAATAAAATTTTATTTATTTAATTAGATCACTAATTAAGTCCTTCAACAAGGTAAATAGATTCACAATTTACATTTAATTTTTGTCCTTTCTACTATAATTAAATAATTATTTTAATTATTTAATTATTCATTGTACTTTCTCTCACAAATTAAATAAAATTTTTATTTTATTTAATTTGGTCATCTCTTAATTTTGAATTAAATCATCATTTAATTCCAGAAGAAATGATTCTTTAATACATTCTTCTATAATTAAATAATATGTTTGTATTTTAATTATTCATTGAGAATACATAAATTAAATAATTTTTTTATTATTTAATTTCTCGGCAACCTCTTTATCCATGTACAATCTTATCTTCCAAATCAAATTTTATCTCTTGACATCTCATTTAATTTCAAATATCTTGATTGAATTATCTCATAATTCAATCTTCCATTTCTTGTCATTGCCCTAATTTTGACCTAACCCTAATTCATACTACAACATTCAATCTTGACCATTGATTCTAGGGTATTTGTCATCTTCTCATCCTGGCCACACATTCAAAATTGCAGTTTCTATAAAATGGCAATTTTGTTCTTATTTCATATCTCATGCTCATTCTGTCAACTTAGGCTATTATTATTATTGTCATTTGCAGTCATTGTCATTTTAGTCTATTGTGAGGTCATTTCTTTTATATAAATCCTTCAACCTTTGCATAGGGCTTTGACATTAGTCTAGGTGCTCATTGGAAATCTGAGGGCCTCATTCGATTTGCTGCAAACTAGAAGGTGTAACAAAGGTGAAGCATGGAAGATGAAGATTTATGGTAACATTGTTCCTTTTATTTTCATGTTGATTTCCTTTGTGCTTTGTTACTTCAATGGATTTTAATGTTATTGTGCTAACCCCTTTAACAAATCTGATTTTCCTTGATTACGAAGGTGTTCCAAAATTTAGATTGGGCCTACTCACATTTGTTGTATCATTGAGGTTTGTAGGAGATAATGATCCCATGTATGGATTGAATAAATGTGAGTTTGATGCAATACAAGGTGGAGAAACTCACTATCAGACCCAAATTGATCAAACTTCAACAAGAAAATCAACCCTTGAAACAAAAACTCTCAACTTGATCCAACCTCACACCAAAAGACTTGTAGTCTTCAAAATTCAACCTTACACAATATATTTTAGAGAAGGCCTTTCAAATACCTTCTAGACACCCTCTAAGTCTCATAACATCACCCCAAACAACATTCCAACAAATTCATCAAGACTTCTTTGACCCAAAATAGAAAACCTTTAGACTGCCCTGTTTCAAAAGGCTACTAGATTAGCCTAATTTAACAAAGGAACTACATCTCAAATAATTTCACTTCACAAAAACGCATCAAAAAGTCATAAGTTAGGTGACAAAACTTCAAACTTCAACATTTGTTTCCACATTCAAGGTTCTTACAACATTGTCTTCACAAACCCTCCATTTGCATGCAATACACTAGGGTTTTAATGAAAGTCATATAACCCGGGCTTCTCAAACCAAATAAATGCCTCTAACACCTTTCAAATACCCTACTCAAACTTAAAAATCCATCACAAGACTAGTTCCATCATTATTTTATCAAAACCCCACCTTGGTTCCTTCATTCCACCATGAAAACACCCTATATGTCCCTAGGGTTACACTCCAACTTCACACAACTTATATTCCTTGCATTCAAAAACAAAAGAAAATCTATCCTACCAATTAATATTCCATTCCATCGAGATGTAAAGATGGAAAAAATAGATGGAATGAAAAATTACATAATTAAATCCTCAGACAAAGCCTTTACTAGTCTATCATAGGCAATTCTAGAAAATAAACCAAATCTTTCACAAAACTTGAAGTTAGACTCTAAAAAGAAGTTCAAATGAAAGATAATTCATAATTCTACACCAAATAAAGGAATTTAGATCATTTGAAAGCATGTATTGTCTGTACAGAAGAGACAAAGTTTAGGAAAATAGAGTTTTAGCATAAAAAATGTGTTGTTTTATTGCTTTGAAAACTTCAAATACATCTTCAACAACCAAGCCTAAGCCTTCAAGAGACTTTAAATAAATTTTCCCACCACGTTTCAACTTCCAAAATTACATAACCAACTTTTAAATTCTTAAACCAGGAGGTAATATTCCCTTAAACTGCATTTTGGCAACTATTTGTTTAACAACATTTACAACATTTTGAAATTATTTTGACATGAACTCCAATGTTTTCCCATACACCTAAATACATATTAGAATGGTCTTTGAGACCTTATTTAAAGAAAATAAACTCAAAGCATCCTTATGTTATCTTTGACTCTCCCTGTGACCAATCAAATTTTGACAAAGGTTTTTAGGTGCTCCTGCACCAAAATTTGATAATCAATTGGTATTGTAAGGCTTTGATAGTTTGGTTGACTTAGATCACTCATGATGTATGAATCAAGTTTATATTCCATGTTTTTCTTATGTTTTTATCTTGTTGACCTCTAAGGAATTTATGACCAATGATGACATAAAAGATCAAATGGTGAGTTATATGGGTGTTTGAAATTTTGAGAACTTTGGATAAATACTAGACCGTCCATTAGGATTTTTTATTTTGATTGGTTTGATTTGGATAATGAACTTGTAGATCCCAAGATGTTAGATGTGATCTTAGGATGAACTTGTCCAAAAGGGATGCTAATTTAACTAAGTGTGTGAGAAATTATTCATTCCCACACACCTAACTAAACAAGATGATTTTGATTTTGGTCCAAGGATTTACCAAAATTCTAGCATAGATCATTTTTCCAAAGTTATAAAAGTTGTTTGTGAGATGGGTTTTGATAAATGTTTTGGTAAATGGAGGTGTTTGATTTGATCCTAAATGAACTTAAGAGGGACCTTGTTTACAAGACCAAGATAGTGAAGAACATGATTTTCCCTATGAGTAGTTCAAACCAAAAGACCAATGTTTTGCTTGGAAGACCATAAGAAAAAAGATAATAAGCACATGTGTGGGGCTCAATTGATTTAATTTTGGTTAATGAATTTCTTTTACAACATCCACTTATCTTGCTTAAATTCTAAACTAAATGTCTATGTTTTAGCTCTTTTTCATTCCATAAGGTCCATTATGTGAAAATAAAAGAGTCAAGGCCATAGTTTCCCTAGGTTGACTATGAAGAGAGTAATTTGAGATATGAGCCAAAATATTTAGAAGCCTCTAAGGATAAAATCCCTAGGGACAAGCAGTAATAATTGGACCCTTCAAAGAGATTCACTCTATCCTAAGGGTTTGAAATTTTGATGATTTGTTAATGTTTGTTTCAATGTTTGAGATCCTTGAGCAATGTGTTTAATTGAAATGCACAATCCTAGGCTACAAAGATACTACTTGTTGAGTCCCGCACTCGGATTTCTCCAAACACTACTTGACAAAGTGAACAGTTAAATATTTGGTGACACTGGCTCCCCTCCATGGTACACACTTCTCAGGACCACCAAATCTCAAAATCCTGAAGATCTAGAGATCCTAAGAATTTTCCTAATTCTACTTTGAATAGTACAAATGTGGGGTGGCTTCAGAATGATTGTTCCTACACCAGCGAGCATAAAGGTTTTTGGTCACTAAACAAATGGTTTGTAATAAGGGCTTTCATTCAAGGTGGCCATACATGTGGCAAAATAAGCTCAATATTATGGATAATCAAGAGGCCTCCCAATCTATTCCTAAGAAGATATTTTAACATATCAAACAAATACTAAGGGGGACACTTGTTATTATGACCCATTTGCATCTATTGTTTGTGACTTTCATCACAAACACATTTTTATATAGTGATTTGAAAGAGCTTGGCTTTATCCCATTACTACTTAGGTTGTTCCCTCCTTTCGAAGCAGGGAGGCAGGCCCTCTAAAGATAGACAAAAACAAGGGAGTGCATTTGTAGTTCGACCACCCAAATCATGTAAAGCGCAAGGAGGGAACACACACAATGTATTTTCCTAACACTAGAATGGGGTTCATTTTTAGATCCAAATTGAAATATGTGGGTGATTAGACAACAAATTTCAAAGGAATGCTTTTTATTCTCAAGATCGCTGAGTGGCACAAGAGAAGTGCATACGCATTCAAATGACAAGAATTGAAAATCACAAAACAATGAAGACATAAGTTCTTTTTAATCCTTAACGTAAAGGTGAGTTCATTTTAATCACCAAAACTTGAGTGTGAGTTGTCTTGTTCAGTTTTATCCCATAAAGAAATGTCTAGTAAATTTCTTAGTTCAATTTTAACCAACTTGAAAAGATGAAATCAATTTTTAATTTTAAACCCAAAAATGAAGTGAGTTAGTCTAAAACAGAAAATGAAAGCAGGAAATGGATGTCCTAACTATTACAATAAGCATTAAAAAATGTTCTTTTCAAGTTCAATGCCCACTTTTTCAATTTAAATCTGCTTGTGATTTTTCAATTCCAATGCCATTGATTCTTTATGCAAACCTGATCTCTGCACCCTCCTAGATCTTCTCAAACATACAATGAAAACATAAGCTAGAATATTGCAATGCTCATATCAAATTAAGCAATGTGAATTTTTTGATTTAAATCTTCATTAAATTGACAACCAATAATCAAATTAACTGCACAAAAGCTTGAAGTTAGTGTGAATAGAAAATAAAGGCTTTACAGTCCTACCTATTGCATTAAACGATAATAAACAAAGCATGTGTAGCCATCCACTTAATGCCTCTTTTATAGTAAAGGTGAGTTCATTTTAATCACCAAAACTTGAGTGTGAGTTGTCTTGTTCAGTTTTATCCCATAAAGAAATGTCTAGTAAATTTCTTAGTTCAATTTTAACCAACTTGAAAAGATGAAATCAATTTTTAATTTTAAACCCAAAAATGAAGTGAGTTAGTCTAAAACAGAAAATGAAAGCAGGAAATGGATGTCCTAACTATTACAATAAGCATTAAAAAATGTTCTTTTCAAGTTCAATGCCCACTTTTTCAATTTAAATCTGCTTGTGATTTTTCAATTCCAATGCCATTGATTCTTTATGCAAACCTGATCTCTGCACCCTCCTAGATCTTCTCAAACATACAATGAAAACATAAGCTAGAATATTGCAATGCTCATATCAAATTAAGCAATGTGAATTTTTTGATTTAAATCTTCATTAAATTGACAACCAATAATCAAATTAACTGCATCCAAAGCTTGAAGTTAGTGTGAATAGAAAATAAAGGCTTTACAGTCCTACCTAGTACATTAAACAATAATAAAAAAAGCATGTGTATCCATCCACTTAATGCCTCTTTTATAGTGAGAAGATCATTATTAAAAGAAATAAAGGTTTAACTACTAATGATTATGAATCATAACCAACAATAGCACCCACCAATTGATGTAATCTCAACTCAAAATAGTGAATAAATTTGATATAAATTGTTAATAGAATCCCTCAAGAGATGTAATATCATGGAATACATTCATTACAATATGCAAGAACAATGTGCAAGCATAAACAAGATACACAACCCACTTGATAGAATTCCTCAAAGAAATGATAATAGGGTGCACAAAGTTTGTAGTTGATAGAATCAAAATGATTTCAAATCGATATTAATGACTTAACACTTCAAATCGATATTAAATGCTTAAAGGTTTGAAGTAGGAAAATATCAATTTAATGCTTCAAATCGATGTTAAATGCATTTAATAGATTTTTATCTCCCAGGCACCATTTCTTAAGAGAAATCAGAGCACACAAAGCTTGGAGTTCATATGATCAGAAATAAAGACTTCACACTCCTATCTATTGTATTGATGGATATTAAATTTAAAACACGTCTCAAGAAAGATGTCATCGTTGCAGCAAAGATTTGGTCAGTAACAGTAGGAGTAAATGCACCCAAAGATGGAAGTTAATGTGAACAACAAATAAAGACTTTATGGCATGCATTCATTTATGACTTGTATTTTGATCAATTTAATCTCTAGAAACATATTTCAAAGCTCCTCGTAGAACCTTTGAATTTCACAATGCAATTAATGTTGTCTATAATTTAGATCTTACAAGCAAATATCTTGAGGAGTGTTTCCAAACAAAACCACACCATACTCATATGAATAGCCTTAAAAGATTCAAATAAATCCAATTTTTCACTTCTTTTTAGTCTTACTAGATGACAGACATCCAAGACAACAAGGATAGAGGAATCTCAAATATTCATGAAATCATAAATAAAAAGAAAGAGTGTCCTTACCTGGAGTCATGATAAAGAAATCCTGACAATAGCAAATCATTCAACATGGAAATTTGCATCTTCCTTCCTATCTAAACAGCAAAGATTCCAATCGAATGCATCCAAAAATAGTGACTTCAGATCAAAATATGAAACTGAAAACTCAAAAGAGATTCTCAGTTATTGACTATGTTATTCCTATTATGACTCCAAAACTCCAAAATTGCTCTTGAGAACTTAGGAGCTTAAATCTTAAAATTTGAAATAACTACTATAGCCTTAGATCTAAAACTTAGATTAGAATTGAAAATGGAAATCAGACATTTCTAAATTTGTTGTATGAATCCTAAATTTGAAATTACAAGATAAAGAGTGCAAAAATTATAGTGAAGGAGATCAACACAAGTTAGCTATTAAAGAAAATCAAATGTATTAGTCTTCCAAAGGAGATCAATTTTCTTTTATACAAAGGCGTTGAGTCAGATCTTCAACAATTGTCTCACGAATGAAGAGGTCACTGTAACAATGTATCATTTCGGTTACCAAGCCTAGCAAATCATTTCCAAAATAGTCATTTGAGATCTCTGACTCGCGCTATGAAACTATGCCCCTCTTTCTTGGCTTAGACTTGCTTGACCCTTCTTTAACATGCACACAACACTGGCAACCTATGATAATTGTGAGCCATTTATCATTTCTCTAGTATTAGATATTAAATTAGATCATAGAAAAAAAAATTCATATAAGACAATAGTTGGATCGGTACTTTCAAGCAATGAAATAAAGCATGAAAGCCCTTGGCTAAAATTTTTCAACCAAACACGAAACTTGTGTCGTGTAATTTGTTAAAAACGGTGGTCATGGGTTCATGCCCCATGCTAGGCACCAAAATGTGAAGACTTTTTTATGTATTAGCTCAAACAGTGACAAATATCAACATATTATTTACACTTTAAGAGAAACTATTGCGGCTAAGTGTGATATGACTATGTGGACCCTCGGGATGTTGATTGTTGTAATCGTCTTCATCTTCCTCCTCCGCAACGACAACTCATGCGTAACAGATGTAGGCATCCTACCCCGAAGGTGAATAGGGAGGGAAGATGGACCCCTCCTCCCTTGGGAGTCCTAAAAATCAACTCGGATGGCTCTTCTCGTGGTAATCCTGGTCATGCTGGCATTGGAGGTGTGGGCCGTGATAGCTCAGGAGATGTTCAGTTTATTTTCTCTGTGTATAAGGGTCTTCATACGAATAATCTTATGGAGGCTCAGGCTATTTTAGTGGCTGTGGAGCGGGCCAGTCAGTTGGGATGGCGAAGGATCATATGTGAGTCTGACTCCCAGGTTGTGGTGAACTTACTGAAAAGGCAGTATATGGATAATGTGAGCTGGCAGTTGGCTTTGATTGTTGAACAAATTCTCACTCTCTGTGCATCTCTGGAGCATGTTACTTTCAACCATATTCCCCATGAATGGAATGGTGTGGCTGATTGCTTGGCTAAATGGGCTTCCGATCATATGCATGATTGGAATTTGGTGGATCGGGGCCAACTGCCCCCGGATTTGTCTCATCAATTGGATCACTTGGTTGAACTTGATAGGGCCATTTAATGGCCTTGCTTTGTAATGTTTCCTTGGTTTAATAATATTTTTACCCCTTTATGTTAAACCAATGAAAAAAGGTCTTCCTATGAGATATTTAAACATACTTGATAATGTAAACAAAACAATAAAATACCAAAGAAACTAAATGAAAGCATGTAAAAGCATCCCCAAACCCTATCCCATAGTGGGAATGGTGCTCCTTTGATGTGGAAAGAATTCCCTTTCCCACTCCCTTGATGTGCAAAATGATAATGAACAAGCTTCCAAGATCTGATAAAATGAGTGATGAATGTGCCTATAATGAGATTTCTTAAGATTATCGATTCTTTCTTCATAGAGAAGCCCCCTATAAATAGGGTTGATGGGTTGAAGAATGAAGAGATTGGAGGAATTTGGGACTAAAGGACAATGAGATTGTGACACTTGTCACAAGGCTAATGGGTGAGGATGGAGCACATTTTGAAAAATGTGAAGAGTTAAGAGGATGTAAAAGAGATTGATGCATATGGTTGAGAGTGTAAGAGGAGTTAATGCCTTTGTAAGAGGCATTAACTTTTGAGTAAGAAATTCAAATAAGTGGAGTTATTGAAGGAATATTCTCAAAGAATATGTTGTTGTAAGGGAAAATAGGGTAATTAGTTAATTAAAAGAAATTATTTTCATGTGCAAGTTGGTTGGTTAATCAGGGGTTGAGTTTGACCAAGGTTGAGTCAAAAGCTAGAAGATGGGTAATGATGATTAGGAGTTGATTAATCCAGAATTATTCAATTTGAAGGGATTAGGGGATTGTGACATTTGATTTAAAAAATTTGATTTATTAAATCAGATGAGAGGACTTTAAGGTTTTGATTAAATAAATTAATTTATTTAATTAAACATGATGGACATTATGAATTAATCTAATAAATTGCTTTATTTGATTAATAGAAGAATTAATATTAATTTGAGGGTGTACACTTTGGTCAATGGAGCTAAACAATTTCTTAACTCATGTCATACTTAATCATACATACTTTCATGATTTTTTATGTGATTTCATATATTATTTCACTATTAGACCTATACCATGTCTTACTCACAAATATTATAAGAACTCTTCTAATGATAATATTTTCTTAATGGATCTTATAATTTGTTGAGTTTCATGTGCCAATTCATTTTGTAAGCACAAAGATCAAGTGCACAATCAATTTGAACCAAAAGAGTGCACAATTAATTAACAAATTCTAAAATCCTACAAAATACAAAAAATTGGATCAAAATAGTGTACAATCAATTTACAAATCTTACTTAACCAATAAAAAAGTTAAATTCCAACATTCCTTGATTTTCAACATACTTACATATCTCTTTAAAATTCATTTAATTTCCATAATCCAAATTTAATTAAGTTAATTATTTATTTCTTTCATTTCAAAAAAGATAGACGGCCTTAGAAATGGTTGGCTAAACTTCAAAACTCATTGCAGTATTGACTCAAAACTCGAAGTGTAAATCATAATATTATATTTCAAATTATTGCGCAAGAAATTTGTAACTCCACAATCTTATGAACGGATAAGCTAAGTTTTTTGTAGTAATCTATTGTATGACCTAAGATAACTAAAACAGTTAGAGGGGCATGGCATACATAGCAGGTGCATGCCACTCAGACAGCCGAGAACATGTATGTTTTGCACTCTCCCAGACGGAAGGTTCTATTGATCTGAACTCCACTTCCTCTTTTATTCATATAACCAGGATAATCTGTTTTTCTGAAATCAACAGACTCCTTTAAATATAGCCCACACTTTTCTGCTTCTCCTTCTAAATTCCATTTTTTGTAGGGAGGCCCCACCTTGTGAGTTACATGGATTTCTCCTCGCAAGTCCAACAGCCTGGTAGCACTTTTGAAAAACATGCTTATCAACTCATTGTTCTTCTTGATAGCTTCTTTACTGCATTCCCCACCGCCGAAATAGCCTGCATGCGGGAGATTGAAAACAATTCTGTCGAACTTCCTCGCTCTTAAGTTCCATATTTGATGCAATCTGGTTGCATCGACTTCATGCAGTAACAATGCCCTACGCCTTTTCAAGTTCCGAATTGAACTACGAGCTGTATCATACACCCTCATCACTTTCTCTGCTTTTACAGCATTAAAAAGTAGAGAGTCAATAATAAGGGGAACAAAAGAATACAAAGGCAAAAATAAAGCATAATTTTTTTTCCTTCTGATACCTCTGCTATCAAGTGAGGAGGCGACCATATTTTTTACACATCCAAATGCAGTAGCCAATGCTGAAGAAAATGAAAAATTCCCTTCTCCAACTAACAGAATTGTTTGCAAGTTAGAATAATGCATTAGTTTCCTCTCCACTATGGGTTGTCTCTGCCAAAAAGAAAAAACAACTCCGTCTCATGTTAATGTAGAACTACGCCAAATCAAAATACAAGAATAAAGTATATACAATTTAGGAGAAAATACCACTAAATTACTGCTCTGAATGCACAAAAAAATGAGGAGATTATGTGCAGAAATTGGACTGCCCAATGAGTTATTGCACTCAATCTCAAACAACTATAAACTTCAGGTATTTTCTGTATTAATGCAACATTTATTATACCAAAATGCAACTTGAATGGTCTTAATCAAAGTAATTTTAAAATGATTATATCAACCAAAGATATGATATTGTGGCAGAAAATGGGAGAACTTTTTCTTCAAGTTTTGGATGGCACTCTGGAATGATCATTGAAATGAATATTCATTGTGAGAGGTTTCTAATCAAGTTTTGGATGGCACGTCAGATTCCATCATCAGAATGGGGATATGTTGTGTGAGCTTTTTTAATCAAGTTTTGAATGGTACTCAAGAATCCATCATCAAGATAAGGTAACATTATGCAAGAACTTTTTAATCAAGTTTTAGATGACACTCCATAATCTATTATCAACATAAGAAAATGTTCATGAAAAAATCTCACACGATTTTCAGCTAGAAACTCTCAATGAATAAAATATTAATTTTTGTTTTCCATTTTCACCTTTTTTAAAATGGACATTTAAGTGCTGGGAGGGACTTGAAACAGAGAAGAGGCATATCAAGAGTATAAGTTTCAATATTAGGTCATAAAAGACAGGGCATAAACATCACACTCTAAGTTTTGACTTACTTGGACAATTCACTTGAAATCCCATTAATCTTATTAGTAAGAACCAATGATTTAAGATGAATCACCTAAACAAATAAATAAAAACTTAGAATACACTGTTTAAACTGATACAACATACTAAAAACAACCATTCCCATTTCGTACTGGAATTTGCATGTACTCAATATGAGGGTCATTAATGCACTTAGTTACCCTTAGAACAATCTCTAAACCAATATTTCTATATTTTTTCAAAATCAATATCTATCATATCTGAACCACTCAAGCCAAAAACTTTAGACAAACTCTGAAAATCTCAGTTGCCCAATACTCTGAGAATTACGGCCTACAGAAATTGGCAAAGAAAAACCTGAAAACACAGCACTCGCTGTTGCCCGATCACATTCGCAACAACATTCCCAGCAATCCACAAGCCAAAATCAAAATGTTATACCTCCATTCGTAACTCTACCTAAATATAGTAGGCATCCCTCAAGCATACAGCTCATACCATTACCAGTATGCCTAAGTGAAGCAAACTTACCCGAAACAGCACTGACGCTTCTTCCCGCCTTTGTAATTCCTCATATACAAGCTTTTGCACTCTGGCACCCCGGAAAATACAAGGATTTTCCATTGTTGAAAAGTAATAATGAACTGTCTCACCCGGGGAAATACTGGGGGTTTTCACCGTAGCCCAGTAGCGGCTGGCTTCTCCTACAAACATTATCAAATGAAGGACCGAAAAAGAATGGAATTTGATCCTGATTTTTTTTTCGGATGAAATGGGGTACCTATATATATATGTGTAGACTTCTTTCTTTTGAGCGGCCATTTAAAAAGGAGCGTCGGCGCAAACATTTTCTTCATGGGTCCATTGAGAGTAAGCTGCGCTGTGTTTCCGTGTCTGGTAACACGGAAACAAAGGAGCGTCGGCGCAAACATTTTTTTCATGGGTCCATTGAAAGTAAGCTGCGCTGTGTTTCCGTGTCGGCTAAAATAGCGTGGCCCCCACCTCGTCCTTCCATAGTTGGGAAGTAATTGTATGGATTGGAAGAATCTTGGCCGATCTTTCCCATAGGTTGCTGTGGCCTCGCGTTATTAAAATATTTCAATTCAATTCAATTCCCAACTGTCCATCTTTAAAGTTTTTGTCATATTTTATTTTCTTTCCAATTAAAAAGAATTTGCAATTCCGAGGTTTACAGATACTGATCACTGGGCGGTCATAAGCTGTAATCTAAACTGTACGAAGAAAAAAGGGCAGTGTCACTGTGGCCGCAAGCGTGCGCGGGCAAAAATTGTCCGTTTCATTACCAAGTGATCAGTGGAACGAATCCAAGTCAACCCTCTTAAATGCTTTTTCCTTATGGAGAAGCAATCCCCATCCCCAAGGAATTTTTAATTTCTTTTTATCTTCCCAACATGCCAACTTGGAATTTTTTAATTTCATTTATTCATTCAAGTATCCCATGTGGAATTTTCAATTCCACTTTATCATTCCCATATCCTTGGAAGACTAAAAAAAAGTTAATTCCTACCCCCATGTCCCAATGTCCTTATTCTTCCCAATGACCTTTTCTAAAATCTAGGGATATTTTAGAAGAATTTTTAAATCTTCTTTTGTCACATCCTCCCCATGATCTAGGAAGGATAAGACAAGTCCTCCCTTTTCTCTCTCCCCAAGGTGTACCTCCACACGGAAGCCACCTCACCTCCACATCATTTCACCCTTTCCACATAGCCTATCACATGTGTTGAGATGTCACATGACATCTCAACCATTGATCTCCAAACCTAAGGTTAATCCTATCCTTCCAATCCCTTTTCTCCAAAATGGTTAAATACTCATCCAATTTCATTCATTCACAACACTAACACTTATGCATTTTCAACTCACACACTTAGCCTTTAAGCTCTCAAGTACTCATCACCTCCATTGTTGCAAATTCATATTTCATATTTGCATCTATACTCACTTGCAAGCACATCCATTGCATTCATCATGTCAAGACAATCATTTTAGTATAGATGCATGCTATCATCTTAACAAAGGAGCATACAAATCAACTCAACAAAAGGGTCAACCAATTCATCAATCTTGGCAAGGTATAATTTTTGTTTCTTTTCTTATTTATTCTTGTTAAGATTCAACTAGGCTAATCTCGAGGGGTTGTATTGTTTCCTTCTTTGCATTTGATTTACACTTGCATAGTTAAGTGGGAAAAACACTATACATTTTTGGCATGCCCGGTGGGACCCACATCACCAATCTCTTTCACGCTTTTTATTGTTTGAGTTTTTGTAGGTTCAAAATTTTTAGGGTTACAAGGACGAATCCACCAAACGAGCGATTATGCCTCCTTCATGGGTGATTCTGCTTGCTACAGAGGTGAGTGCATGCTCGACTTCTATCACCAGACCCACACGAGCGATAGCACTTCATAGTCGATTCTACAACCTAGATGGGAAATTCTGGTCAAACCTTCACAAGCAACTCTACATCATATAGGGGTGATTTTTTCCTCTAGATAGACAATTGCGTGGTAAACCCAAACCTTTATTTTTCTATTAAAAATTTCCTTTGATTTTGGGTTTGATACTGACCTACTAACTTGTCTATTTCTACGTATGTTAGCTACTAACGATTTGTGTAGCTTCTCGTTTGTCGAAGACCAATGATATTAAACCTACTTTAATGTATGTGTTGCAGGACGAATGGTTGAAGGCTTATAGTCCTTGTTTTCCCTAACTAATCTAGGAACACTTAAATTTAAATTAAAGGGTCAAAAAATTATTTGTCGTGTTTGGAGTTTTTGTTGACGTATGCTCTCCCCTTGCACCATATGGTGAGCTTGGGGATCAAAAATAATAGTTAACTTAGGTCCATTTGTTTATTTACCTAGGAGTGATAACTTACACATATACTCTCCCCTTGTGCCTCATGCGAGCCTAGGGATTAGAAACACCTAGCATTTCTTGCCCTTTAGGATGCTTTCTTGGGGATTTCATCACCCCAAGTGACAACCTCAACCACGTGAACCAACATGATATATAAAGGGGGAGAACGAAAATTTGTACCCCAATCTAGTTGTTTCGTGTTTGGTGGAGCACTGATACTAGGGTGATTCCTAGTTAGGTGTGAACAGTTGGTCTAAGCTTTCTTGTTGAAAGTTCCTGACACATGCTTGTGATGGATTGGTGTTCACAGGCATGCCTCATGCACCCTCCTAGTGTATTGAGGACTCCCTAGTTTCCTTTTAAGCCTAGATAAGACCCATGTTCAGTGACGGCTTACTGTAGTGCAGGGGACGTGCATCATAACCCAAATACTTTTACACCCACCATTTGGCTCCCTTGAGTAGAAACAAAAATCCTTAGCTTTGCATAAGATATGTGTAGCTTTCTAAGGACAAGGTGATTGGGTTATCCTTCCATTCCAAGAGGCCCCTAGCTGTCCACTCAAGAAAAAATGATTGTATACACCTATTTTCGGTGTTCCTACACTTAAGTTAAGGAGATTCCTAGTGTGAGCTACATCAAGTTTCTAAATACTTTACTACTAATTTAGACTTGTTCAATTGCTTGGCATGTCTTCATGTGTGATACCAGTGCATATTTTGAGTCTTGAGTCTATCCTGCCTTTTGTCTGTTGTTTGATGTTTTTTTCTTAGAGTCCTTTTCCATTCAATCCACCACCCAAAGGAAAATTTTCTTCTCACAGAGGTGAATAAGCACTCTAGATGGGTGATCTCTCTATCACGAGTGCTTTTGTGTAAGTCATCAATCTAAAAGCTTTAGTCATTTTTCTCTTGATAGGTGATTTTGTCTCCTTGAGAAGTAGATTTGTTTGTCTGAGTCTAGACTCCTAATAGGTGATTTTGTCTCCTATAGAGGTGGATACACTTCACCCTCCCTGTATCGTCCAACCTTGATAGGTGAATCTATCTTTCTATTCCGTACCGAGTCTTCCGTTGATAGGCAATTCCATCTCCTACAGAGGCAGATCTGCTCCACCCTATTTGTACAGTACAATCTCGATAGGTGAATTCATCTTCCCAGTCTATACTGACTCTTCCCTCAATAGGCAATTCCAACTCCTACATAGGCAGATCCTCTCCATCCTCTCCGTATAGTCAAACATCGATAGGTGACTTCATCTTCCCAGTCTATACCGAGTCTTCCCCCAAAAGGAAATTTTGTCTCCTACAAAGGCAGATCTACCCCATCCTGTCTGTATAGTCAAATGTTGATAGGTGATTTTGTATTCTCGTTTCCATATAGACCTCCCTAGATAGGAAATTCTACTATCTGGATAGGCGATTCTACCTTCCTATCTATATAGTCAATCCTTCATAAGTGATCCTATTGTCCATCTCCGTATAGTGATCCTTAGGTGAATCCATGATACTCGGGGGTGATTCTACTCACATGTGTCTATACACCCAAATTTCATAGGAGAATCCAAACTTGTGGTTCGTATAGCCCTTGGTCAGTCCTAGATAGGTGATTCTGATTTCTACAAAGGAAAATATGTGATTATCTAGATGGGAAATCTTGCTACCTATAGAGGTGATTGCGCTTTCCATAGAAAAACCTGAGAGTGAATCCTCTTGACCAATGAAAACTTACATTGTTCCAAGCCTAGTCTTGTGATCAAAACATTTTTAGCATTCTCCAATCTCCTGTAATCACCATTTTTATGCATTTGAATTTTTCAAAGTCATCAAATCATCCATTCAATCACATAGCTTCATCTTAGGTCATCCTAAATCATCATATCGGTCATCAAACATCCAATCTAAATCCCCTAGATGTCTATTTGGGAGCTTTTTATCCAATTTGGCTACTTAATCAACCAATGTCATCATGCTTACTCACTTAAGGGCATAATTTGTCCTTAGTCAATAATCACTTATGGCCTCATCAATTTGCTTTCATCTAGAGGTAAATTTGTGTTGTAATCATCCTTTTGCATCATCATATCCAATCCAATCCAACCATCATCATCACAATCATCTAGTTTACTTGAGATCATGAGTCTATCTCAAGTAACAATCTTAAAATCCAAACATCATCTAGTCAAGCTCTAAAGTCTAGTCAATCCAATCCAATCATCAACCAAACCCAAATATCAATCCAATCCAATCACCTATCCAATCCAATCAATCATCTAAATGATCATCCAATCAATCAATCCATCATCTTGGTAATCCTTTAATCATTCATCCAATCGTCATCACTTAGCAAGTTATCCTAGGGATTCACATCATCCTTTTCTCCTAGTCATACATATTTTCATGCCCATTACCACCCAATCGTAGGAAAAAATTTAATGGAACAATAACAGCCACAGGTTGGTCAATCACAGTATCCTCCCAATCCTCCCACTAATGATGGATCTCAACAGTCCAACACACAACAATTCTCGGGATCTAATCCTCGACCTTCCCTAGAGGAAGGAATGGTTAATCAACCCGAGATCTCTGTCGAAGAATATCTTAGCAATCCAATTAATGTGGAAATGACTAAACATATCATCGTTGAATGGTTAGACAAAGTTCTTGCTTCATTACTCATGAGAGGTACTAAACCACCATTCGGATTCGATATGACACATTACACTAACACAAGAATTCCTTCTCAATCACAAGAGCCTCAAAGCTCTCAGGTTCACCCAAACATATTCATCCCTCAAGCCGCTCAGGTTATACCCCAAGATACTTGGTATTATTTGGGATTTGGGAATGATGTGTTGTT
>VDFB02098696.1:0-41002 GCA_007258455.2 Sequoia sempervirens
CAAAGAGCATGTGGAGCTTGTGGTTTTGGTCTCAATGCATGGAAAGGGTCAATAATTTGAAGGGTGCCATCGATAGAACAATGGAAATAGGTCTGTGAGTTGTGAAAAATAGGCTACCAAGATAGTAAAAAGGTGGCTTGCAAATCACATGTGGAACTTGACCAATAGAATTTAAAAAAAAAAAAACTAACAAGAGAGGGTGTGTCTATTGAGGATGGGAAGGAGGATAGGAGGTGAGAGCTACCTTGTGGTGGGGTGTGGCATGCTTGTGTGCATTGACCAAAGTTAACTAAGTGCACACCTACAAGTGGACATGTGCACACTCAAACCATGGGTTAGAAAACTAAGGTCGAGTATATCTACATAAGTGTGATGGTTAAGCTTTTACCTATTCAAGCTTAACATTATTTTTGCACTAAAGCCATCTCCACTATCATCATATAAGAATTACAACCTAGTTACTCAAATTGGGCCCCCAAGAACACTACGGGAAGTTAAAATGCCTATTAGCTTGGTTTGTTTAAAAATCTTTCTTAGACACCTTGCTTCACTGCTATATTTTGTTTGTACATCCTATAAATACAATTACATGATCCTAAGGGGTATATTTATACATGTTAGTGTTTGAAAATGTCACCTCTTTCTATCAAAAAAATTGTATTTGACTTGCATAATGTATAGTGACAATTCTACTGATTGTGTGTGGGAAGGTCACTAGAAATGATGTGATTTCCTTTTGTGTTGAAAGGGGCAGCTCCATTATGCCAAAAACAGATAAAATTATGTACGAGACTTCAATATTCACAAACTTTGATTTGAGCATTGGAATAATACATAAAACAAAAACATGCAATGCAATACTTTTGGCCTTTGCATAGGATGTAGGGTAAAATAGACACCAAACGCCTCATTCAAAGATTTTATGGGTTTTCTGGAAGCACAAGCATACATCATGGATTTTTGGATAAATTGTAGAGATAGGACTCTGCATACACAAACAGAACAAGGATCGTTGAAATAAACTCAGATTCACAAGGTTTTATGGACTAAAGGAGGAGAAAGGTGAAGTAGAGAGCAAACACCATCACAATTGTTTTGGTATAATCTGTAAAATCTTGCACATGGCTACAACACAAGTTAAGCAATTATTAGGAAGGTGCATATGCAATTTGAATAACAAAATTACTTCTATTACATCAAAATCATTATTCGCATAATGTAATGTCCCCATTTTCGATGTCCTCTTTTGGATTAGTCTGGTTTTGACACACTATTTTTAGTAAGTGCTATATTTAGTAACTGGTCTGGCAGGCAAAGCAGTGTAGGGGTTCCTGTTTGGGCAATGTGTGGAAGTTGTCTAATGAGCTTTAATGCTTTGTGCCAGTCCTTTCTGTGGGGTTTTTCGATGTTTCAAGCATGGCTTACTATTTTTAGCAGGGGCCAATTCCAACACTTCCTATTTACAGTAAGTCGGGTTGCATATCGATTTCCACACCAGCTTGAGTTTTCAGAGTATTTGCTATTTTTAGTGTTTACTAAAAATAGTAAGTCTATTTATGGAAGGCTGGTCCAGGTTAGTTAATTGTTAGCAGTGTCATTTTAGTTGGCATTGGGTTTGCTAAGGTTAGATTATTTAAATATCTGTATTTCCTCTCTTGAAAATGATTTTAATAAAGTTATTTTATAACTTTATATTGAGGGTCAGAGGGGTCATAAAATTGTACCTTGGCGCGTAGTACAATGACTTCAAGTTGTTTTAAAGAGCAACAAAATCACATTTGGAGGTTGGATAAGAGGGACGCCTAGGAGGAGTAAAATGAAGTTTTAAAATGAAAATTAAAAATAAAGTCAAGGCAAAAAGGTGTTGCTTTTGGGGGGAGCTCATGTTCAAACCTAATATCACCCTAATTTCTCATTGAGAGAATATAACTTCATTTTAGAGCTTCATTTTGAGTATGTTGAAAATGGATGCATAAGGAGATGCTGCTGGAATTGTTCCAGAGGTCTGCAATCAGGTGTTGAGGACGAAAACCCTTGGCATTAAGGAGCTGGTTTCGGTAGTGCAAGACCTACCCTAGTTGGTTGAGGTGTGGTTCCATCCATGGATCACTTCAGAGCTTCATTGTAGCAGTTTCAGTCAAGAAAATATGAAGATATTTGAGTATTTCTGAGTTGTAGTTTGTGGTTTTGGGTTTGTGAAAGCGTGGCTCCATTTTGGTGTGGTTTGGTGTGGTTTTGGAGGTGATTTCCAGTATTTTCTGAGCACTTTTTGTTTGGGTCTGAACTTGGTTATTTTATCATAACTGTCCAATGGATTGAGTTTCCTTTGTGGCATTGATCCTAAAGATGCTACTCTTCATGGCGCCTCCATGGATGTATTTGCATGAATTTATGGAGCAAGCAATGATTCTATAGAGCTGATCGCCCTAATCAGCTAGTCGCCCAGTTTGAGGGTTAACTCCAGTTTCCAATCTGCTATGAACAGTTTCAGATTTCTGTCATTGATATGGATGTTAGACAGTTGTTTGGTGTGAAGGTTGATGGTCTCTTCTTTGGTGAAGGGCGTAGCTGGTGGAGTTCTTTATTTTGCTGTTGTTGCTCATCAAAAAACAGGTCTGAAAGTATTTCCTGAATCTGAAAATGTATTTGAAAGTGATTGTAATTTTCTGTTATAATTTCTGAGCATGATAAATCTGAAAGTGTCCTTTTTCAAGCAAGTTTCCAATATTATTTTCTGCATATATGTTATCTTTCGTTTGGCATGTTAACATCATGAATGGCACATGAAATATCCAAGCAAACATCAAGCAGACATACTACAAAACAAACACAAATCAGAACATCAGAAAATTGAAAAAAAAATTAGGGGTCTTAAATTATAGTGGTATCAGAGCTCAAAATATCCTGCCATCCTGTGGGTAAATTCATTCTATGAGCATTAGTGATAGGGAAAGGTGGTATTGGGAAAGAGTTAGGAAGAAAGAGAAAAGTTGTTGGGAACATTGGCCTTCATTTGAAGAGGGATAGTGATCTGAAACTCATTCTGTAGAGTCATCTAGTTCAGAAAATATGGGTGATAGAGGAGAAGGGGTTGAGAGACATGAGGCACCACCTGATAGGATGATGTTACTGTTAGATGCTTTAGTTAGGGGGCAAGGGAGTGCAGCCCAACATGCTCAAGAAACCAACCAGCAATTAGTACAGTTGTTACAGAGGATGGAACAGTTGGGACAGGGTAATGAAGTAGAGCAATGAAGAGCAGTTAATCAGTAGAATGGGGGAGCAATGGCAAGGCCCCAATTGCCCATTTTTCCACCCAAAGTTGAGGCTCCACCTAATCCAGAGCTTACCTTGGTTGAACAACAAGAACAATTTAAACAAGATTGGTTAGCTGCAGGACCCGGTTTCGAGCATGACATACCACTCCAGGATAATATAGATCTCAGGATGAGGCATACGCCCAATAGGGGCAATAGAGAACACCGTAATGACTTATGAAGGAAAGTTGGAAAACTTAGCCTTCCTTACTTTGACGGGTTTGGAGAGATTTCAGCAAGAGCATGGGTTCAAAGGGTGGACGCATACTTCAATCAAAACCCCATGCCAGAAGAAGAATCCATAAAATACGCTACTATGCACCTTGATGGAATTGCACACAAGTGGTGGCATAATGGGATGATCATAATGGGGGATGCTCATATTACATCATATACTGAGTTTACTAAGAGAATCATAGAGAGGTTTGACAAGAAGGAATCATAACTTCATTTTAGGAAGGTGGCAAAGTTGAAACCTCATGCGTTCAATGAAGAGCAGGTGGTTGAAGAGAAGTTCATAGGAGAAAAATCAGATGAAGTGATTGCTTTGAAGCTTGATGACTGTGAGACGGAGCATCCGGATGACTCTTTGGTCATGCATGCAACTACTGTAGATGAGGTTGTGCATGAAGGAAATGACAAACCAGCAGCCTTGTATACTCCCTTAGAGCTATCCAATGAAGTTGAGATACCTTTAGATGATGGGCATGATGAAAACAAAAGAGATGATGTCTTTGAAGTAGCTAATAATGATGATTCTTTACCCCGTGTGGGTAATGGTGACATAGGTGGCTTTGGGATGGACTACCAAATCAAGCCTATGGAGAAAGATGATTATGATGATTTCGGTGATAATGAGTTGGAGAGTGACTTATTCAGAAAAACAACTACTCATGAGGAGCATAGTGAAAACTTATTCTCTAAACAAAGTGATCAGCCTTTCTACACATGGGATTCGGGTGTGTTGGCACCTAAGTATGACAAAGATCCACATTGGGATGAATTCCTTTTTGTTTGTAATAATGTCCTTACTTCATCTCGAGAGCCATGCATAGAGGATGACATCGATAGTGATGTTTTCAATCTTGAAAAGGAATCTGATTTCACATTGCAAGTAGTTGTTTTTGAGTAGAGACCTTGTAGCTTGGTTGATTTGGATTCACAATCCACTATTGGGGATGATAAGGGAGAGTCTTATCTGATTTGGGAGGCAACCACTTAGGAGATATACATTGAGCATATTCTTTCAAAAAGAAAACATCAGCTCATTGGACCATGGGATCCAGGTGTTTGGGGACCAAAGTATGATGAAGAATAAGTTTGGGAGGAATCTTCTTCTGACCAAGCTGCTGCCCCAACCTTAGAGCATAAAGAATGTAAAAAGGATGCCTTAGTGGGAATTGATTTTGAGAGGCATGATCTCGAAGACAAATCAGAAATGTTTCTGCTTGGGGCTAATTTTGATTGGAGGCCTAGTGACGAAGATGAAGCAAGCTTTGAAGAAGAGGCACATGAGATTTGGGACAGCCATGGAAACTTTGATGACAAGTGTGAATAGATTTCTGATTTTTACATGCCACATAACAACAGTTCATCATTTTTGCTTGATCATGATTGGAAAGGACAACTCTTGGTATCCGCTGAAAATGAGGTGCACATTTTATCTAGTTTGGACAACAAACATATGCATGTGGAAAATTTAATTCAAAATGCATCTATGGGACAAAGTGAGCTTAATATCTCATTTTCTGATTTACATACATTGAAGGGCTCTACAGAAGAATTTAAAACAACTTACTTCCACATGATGCATGATAGAGATATAGCCACCAAGTTTGCAGATGAAACCTTGTCTATGTCTAAGCAGTTAAGGGAGGAGGTTAGTGAGCTCACCATCGAGCTTAATTCCACAAAGATTGCTTTGGAAAGTGTCCAAGAGGCACTTCTTGAAGCAAACAATTAGCTCTATGAGACTCAACAGTTTAAGGAGAAGGAAGGTAGAGAAAAGGAAAAGGAGATCAAATAGGTAATGATGGAGCTTGTGTAATGTCCCCTTCCTAGTCAATACAATTGGATTTGAGGTTAGCCTATCATTCTGATCCTCGTAGGCTGACAGTTGTGTGTAGAGGATCAGTTGTGGCAGTTATCCAGTGTTCGGGAACATTACTCCTTCAGTTGATTCAGGTTGGGCCTTCGCAAACTCTTTCAGAGAGGTTTTTCAGATACTTACTATTTATAGTAAGTCAGCAGGCAGAAGCTGCTATTTTGGGCAGGGCACCTGGTTTAGCTGGTCAGCTCAGTATTGACCCGGTTTGGTGTTTGGTTGAACAATCGGGGTTTATCATAAGCATTTAATAATATTTGAAGGAATAATTAATTTGACTTTATATTATAAAGTCATTTTAATGAAATATTAAAGTTAATATTTAAATGGCAAATTATAAAGTATTTTTAATACTTTATAAGGAAGGGGGAAAAATTAACATTTAATGAATTTAATATTCATTAAAATAAAAGGGACGCCATTTAATCAAATATTAGCCTAAGTATTGAAAAGGGCGAATATTTATTATTAAATGCAATTTAATGGATTTAATGAGAAAAGTCGAATTATTGAGAGAGGCTATATATTCTTTCAAAGAGCAAATCGAACTTATGTGATTAATTATTCGAATTTTTTATCTTTTCTCTCTGAGAGCATTGGGGTTTGAGAAACCAGGGTTTCTGCAGATCGACAGGTTTTGAGGAACGTTCCCTCTTCAAGATCTGACATACTGAGACTGTGAAATAACAGTTGAAGATTGTCAAACATGGTGACTTCATACAGAGGTTGTAGTTGTGCTTATTGAATCGATTTAGGAAGGGTTTGAGAAGATTATTTATCAGTTATTGGTGGCGACTTATCTGAGATCATTTCACAGTGTTCTGGTACTTTCTTCTCGAGGCCGTACCATATTTATTGCTGCTGGCTGGGTCGTACTTTTCTGTACTAGCAAGGGCCGTACTTCATCAACTGGAGAATACGCCTTTATTCTGGGTCTTCTGCTTCTTTCATCCTGTGCGCCTAGGGTTTCCTGGAGTTCTAGCGTGGATTTTGGGGGTTGCAATTGGCTTCAGTCCTTTGGCCGTACATTTATTGTCTTCACTCTGGCGGCTGCAATATGTCCAGGTTCTTTAAATATTTGTTTGCCTTTTGATTGTAATGTCCGTATTTCGCAGTGAGATTATTTGGGAAGATAAATAAATCATTTGGCTTCAGTTTGGTAGACTTATTTCCATCAAAATAGTCTTCTGGAATTTTATTATAATTTTTCAAGCATTTCTAGCAAAATCGCATTTCTTCTCTTTTACTGCAAAAACACCAAAAAAATCACAAATTCAGAAAACAAACAAAAACTTAGTATTTCCGGACAGTGTTTGGGTTGAGAGACACCTGGTCTCTTACAGCTTGATCTTATCCAAGAGGAGTATGACCTTGCACATTGTCCAAAAATATCAAAAAATAGGAGTTCAGATCAGCAAGAGGATTGGTTTGATTAAGGACTTGAGGATAACCTTTAGTTTATTGACAATCCTTTGTTTGAGGTAGATGCTGATATGTCGTATGACAATTCGCTTTTTGAGTTGGATGATGGGATTACTCCTAGTTGTAGCATTGCTTTGGGCGAAAATAGTAAGGTTTGGGACCCATGTGCAGTTTCCAGTCATGGGTAGTTGTCTTAGGTTTGGAGTAGTGGGTCAAGTTCCTGTATTTGTACTGCTACCCACTTTCCGATCAGCTGGTACATGACTTCGGTTTTGGATCCGTAGATGAGTTGGATGGTTTCTTCAGTTCAACCGTTGGGCAGCTCATGGTTGAGCCTGGATGGCAATGATGATTGGATCCTAGGAGATGATTCTGTTTCTACCTCCATACTCATCTCTCCTATGTTT
This sequence comes from Sequoia sempervirens, assembly GCA_007258455.2. Lineage (NCBI taxonomy): Eukaryota > Viridiplantae > Streptophyta > Pinopsida > Cupressales > Cupressaceae > Sequoia > Sequoia sempervirens. The sequence goes on from VDFB02098696.1 coordinate 7,251, forward strand.
TCAGTGGGATTTCAATTTGAGTACCGCTGCCCTCACTTTCTTTCGTTGGTTATGATGACATCTTTTAATGAGCAGACTGATTTTAAGTTTGGGCAAGCTTTGGGACAGTTGGCTGTGAATGTTCTTTCGAACACAGTTTACCCATTTGTTGTTTCCACTCTGGTGAGTGACTCATTGCAGTTACTTCATGGAGATGATATGCATTATTTCAGATGATGTCTTAATGATTGCAGTGGTTTGGGTGTGTTGGTGCGTTCAACATGATTCTTTTGACACTTGGAGGTTGAGAGCTCAAACTTATGAAAAATCCAGTCTTCGGCATAAGTACCAAGCATGTGGAGATTCATTGTCACTGGCAGTGCCAGCTGGTAGAAGACGGATCAGTTCAGCTGAGGTATGTTCCAAGGCGGATCAAACTGCAGATATTCTCACCAAGTCTTTGAGCCCGGATAAGTTTGTAAAATTCAGGGGGCAACTTGGTGTTGTTGACGGATTGACCATTAAGGGAGGGTGTTAGAATATATTATATTCTTATATTATTAATGGTCAATATGATGTATTTAATAGATTAGATATTTTCTATCTGTTAGGTTAGATATTTTCTGTCAGTAGGTAGATAATTAATATCTACAGTGCTTTATGCACTTCTATAAATTGTAAGCTCTTTTTCATGTTAATACAAGAAACTTTTACCATTTATATATTTCATGACATTGACTTTAGTCCTTTCAGGTTTTTCCATATGAGCTTTGATGATTTTTACTCTTGGGAGGTCCAGGATAGGAGAGTGCAATTTGGGCACATTGGTTTGATAGTTATGTTCAGTGTGGCGCGGCGTTAGCATGGTGGTTCCTTTTTGAGATTCACTTGGAACTCGGGAATCACACTATGTTGTAGTTCAGCTACCGTTTGGGATGAGAGAGCCAATGTTAACCTTCTAGAGTTTACTCTTGTAGCACAACAGTTTGGTTCTCTCGAGGGACATTCTTTTGAGGAGTTGATTGAGTCTATGCAGCATTTGATTACACTTATTACAGGAGGTTTTCAGGAGGTCTCTTGTGATGGTACCCCGTAGGTCAGTGTTGTGAGCAGATGGTGCTATAGATCTCCAATATTGACTTGGGACCCTGGGATCATTTTTGTATTTAGTGTAGATTAGTTTGTTGGTTGCAAGGTGTTGTACCCAAAATTAAAATTTTTGCTCCATTAAGGCATTTTGGTAAAATGGTCAATATTTTGTAAAAATTGTCGTCAAAAGTAAAAAAAGGTCAAAATGTCTAAAAATAGGAATTTCTATTTTTAGTAATTTTTGAAAGATAAATGGACCATAAGGTTTTTCTGGGTTTATTTTCAAAAGGATGCTTGCAAAATTTTTCTAAAAATAGAAATTTGCATGTTTGCCCCTATTTTTTAGGGATTGACGCATGTTGATGAAAAACTTAAATTTTTCAAAATTTGACAATCTGGGTCTTTTTAGAACAAAATTATCTACAAAACCCAGATTTCAAGTTTTCAGCCCTATTTTTTAGGAAAATGGCTAAAAATAGAATCTTTGCAGAAAATACTCAAACTGATTTTGATTGGTTGATTTTACATCCTGATCACGCTGGTCTAGTCAGAATTGTCAAAAAGTTAATGTTTCTTTGGTGGGTCTATTTTGTTTTTTCAGAAGAAAAATCAAGACCTTCGAGGTCACCAATGGAGGATGGCCATATGCCAGGTCTCAGAATTAAAGTCTCAACTACTGCACAGATCGATCCATGTTGAAAGATGCTCAAAAAACAGTGAACGGAGGGGAATCTAAAATAGTGAAAATTGTAAAAAAATTTCTATAGTCTGGAAAATAAAGGCACCTTATTTCAAGGGAGGCGCCTGGTAGTCAATGCCAGACAATTTTTCAGTTTTCACAGATCATGCACGCACAACGATGAACACATTCAACACGTTAATGATGATGGTTGACGCAGTTGATGAAGGTGGTGAATGGTTGGCGAGGAAAGTTGGAAATCATCAAAAAATGGTTAAGTATGCAGAAGTTGGGCACCTTTGCTCCATGAGAGCATGCCTTAGATTTTTTTCATGTTTTTCGGAAAATGTGCAGTTTAACTTGTCAGCCCTAGTTTAGATCCAGTCAAATGTAGTCAAAGGCAGTTTTAGGGTTGAGAAAAGTTGGAGGTCATCATCAGATATGTTTAGGCTCTTCAACGAATCCATCATCTAGTTCACAGGACCTACTGGACAGTCAGGAATTGCAGATCAACGGAAGCATTTCACATGAAAAACGAAAAAGTCAAAGAAAAGTTGAAAGTTAAAAAAATAAATTAACACTGGTAATCTTGGGTGACTTATTTCAAGGAGGGCGCCCAAGACATCAACACTCATAATTTTTTTTATGTTTTTAAGAAAACGTCAAAACTTCTTCATTAGCCCTGTGCCGGCTTTTGCAAAATCAGTCAGTTGCAGTAACAGAAGCTAGTATGAGATACCATTCATTTCAGATTTGAACAGGCTTACCAAAATGATTGACTTCCAGTCTTTGCCGTTCACCAGCTGGTGAAAAACAACGTCCGAACAGGGGTCACCAGCTACACGCGAAACGAAGCAAGCGAAAATTGAAAATCTCAAAAATAAAACTGGGGCGCCTTATTTCAAGGAAGGCGCCCAAGTGTTCAACACTTAGGATTTTTTTGGCTATGACTCATTTTCTTCCGTTTCGCTTTTCGTCGACAACTTCTAGGGTATGCAATCATGGTCAAACATCGTTAGATGACAGAATAAAGCTGGGGATCACTTCAACAGTGGTCAAAGGTCATATTGCCATGGTCAAACAGAGATTATCAACTGACAATGCCAATTTGACGAATTGTGAAAGATAGAGGCAAGCTTCAATGGAGCCCGAACTGAGCAGAAATTGAAAATGATGAAATTTTCTTTTATCTCTGGTGAAGATGGGCACCTTATTTCAAGGAAAGCACCCAAATCAACTTAAGTTAGAATTTTTTTGAAAACATCTTCATGAATGCATGCTTTGGCCGCCCTATCTTTTAGGAATTCTCCGTGTTGATGCAAACGAAGCTGGATATTTTTGCATGTAGGCTCTAAATTTAGGGTTTTTGAAGTAAAGTGCTTGTTTCACCTCCAAACTTTATTTAGAGAAGCTTTGGGCGTCCATTCTTCATTATTTTACAGGTTGACATCTAGAAGAAGAGAGCTACCATTTTCTTTTCATCAAGATTTGAAGGCTCAAATGAAGTGATTTTTTAGCGTTCTTTGTGGATTTGAGATTGGCAAGCACAAAGAATCACTTTTTCATCATCTATTTTTCTAGGACATCACTTTTCAAAAGCAGGTGGTCAAAATTTTCAACTTTCATTGATCTGGGTCTACTTGTTCTTCGCTCCTTATGAAGATTGCAAAATTTTATAATTTTCAAGAGTACTTTTTTCGTATGTCCAAGAAATCCTCAGATTTTTCAAAATCTGACAATTTGGGTCTCTTCAGAATAAGATTATCGACAAAACCCAGACCTCAGCTTTTTTCTGAAAATTTGCATGATGGCTTCTACTTTTTAGGGGATCTTGCATGCTCTTGAAAAAATCAGCTTTTTCAAAATCTGACGATCTGGGTCTTTTCAGAACGACATTGTCTACAAAACCCAGACCTCAACTTTTTTTTGAAAAATCTGCCTTTTTTTGAAGAAAAATCAGCAAAGCTTTTTTTTTAGCATTTGTGCAGAACTTGTCCAAACATAGGCATGTTCATAGTCAAAAGTCAATATTTTCAACATGCAGTACTCTCCAATCGAAATCAGAACCAAATCTGTGTTGCTCCATGATTTCTTGAGAACATTCGAAACCAACTTGCATCATGTACATCCAATGTTTGATTTGCTTGCTTCGGAAGGCACAGGAAACACTGCAGTCAAAGATCTTGATCATTCTGGTTCGTTGGTAGCAACTTCTATCCCCATTTCGGTGCAAAGCGTTGAATTTGTAATTGCTTGTGTCAAGCATTACAATTCAACTTCACGAGAAATCATATCAGCAGATGGGCGTATTATTTGCAGCCTTAGGCTGGAAGACTTTGAGAAGTGTTTTGCAATACTACCATACGGAGAACTTCATCATATCTATTGAAGAATGTGAAAGGGTGTGGTATGTGCAAAAGGACAAATGCTAGAAAAGGATGGCTCAGAAGCGGCTAAAAGAGGTGCAAAATACTTTGCCGAGGAATGTTGGGCGCGGTGACTTCAAGGATGAAATTGCAGCCATGATTACTTTGCTCAATCGAGTCACAGGTCAAGTCGAGGCTAATAAATTTCAGCCTGGGATGTTTGACGTCATCTCCTAGATTGTTGATAGAACAAAACACTATGACTGGCCAGCATTGATCAGTGATTGTCTCCACCGTCAGATGACAGAGTTCTTCACGACCCACAAATTCCACATGATATCATACCTCGTATATATAATGGCCTTTCAAGGCAAGTTTAGAGGTTTGACTGTCATTCTTTGGGTGTTCAGCATGTATATGATCATTACCCGCAATTGGAGTTTTTCAGAGTTTGAGTGGCGTTACAAGCAGGTGAATGATCTATTCCTGATCCATACGATGCAAGATCTTGATCATGATTTACATATACGGATTTCAGCAGATGCCAGATTGGCAATGGCGGAATGGGCTGATTGGTTTATCCAATTCCCCACATTCTCCTACATATGAGTATATGGCTTCTCAGGTGATCTAGTCATGTTACCTAGATATCCAATGGATGAGGTCGTGTTCATGGAGTTTTTGAGGAAAGTACACGAAATGCACACTTTTTTGCGTAACGGAAGTAAGTCTGCATTAGGTTTCCCGTTTGAGTTGAGCATAGATAGATGCAAATCAGTAGCTCATGCTAAGTTGATGAGCGATGAAATGTCAAAGTTTGGTCTCAAGCTTTTCAAGGAGAGATGGTCATATGATCCTCGTGGTGTCTTCGCAGCCTGTCTTGGTCAAAATCATGCACATGCACCCACAATTGAAGGTTTTTGGGCTAATTGTGAAGACGAGTTCGAAGTGCGCAAGCACAACTACTCTAGACTTACCTTTCGACAAATGGCTGATTTCTTATCAGAAGATGTGGAAGGACTTTCAGATGATGATGGGGAAGTTATACTTCCCATGTATGCTCGAGATCAAGTTGAGCAACAACCACTTCCACAAGTTGATTGGTTCGCCAAAGAGGGTACCTCCATCGAAGAAAGAACAACTCAAGTTGTCAAAACAACAAGATTTTCCTTAGCAGTAAAAGGACACAAAAGGTAGTTGTAGAGCTGCCAATAGTTCATACATCTCTACCGTCTTCTTCTAGACCAAAGCCTAGAATGAAAGCAATGAGTGTTCCTCCAGAAGGTTCAAAGAACAACAGATTGTTAGGGAATTAGAAGGAAAAGATGAAGTTTCCCATTGGGATTTAGCAAGAACAACCATTAGATGCATCAAAAGTTCCAATTGAGTCAACACCTCAAGTTGAAGCTATGCCTCCATCGCCTATTCTTCCACCATCACCGAGGCCTTCTCCTATCCATATAGATTTAGAAGGTGATTCACCAGTTCATAATGTCTCAACACCGAGTGATCCATTAGGAGTTGCTGGAGCTGAAACCGATCTTCCTAGAGAAGTTAGTAGAGATTCCTCGTCTTGGCTTGAGAACTTGCTGGGTAGGAAGAGGAGGAAGCCTTCTTATTAGTTGAACTTTGCAGAGCTTGACAATGTCTACCAAGACACACCAGAGAAGAAACTAAAGAAGCAAGTTCATATGGAGAAGAATCCTGATGGTGAGATTGTCCTTGAATTTGCCACACCTCCAGAGGAAAATAACATTGATGAGGTTGAAATTGATGACTTAAAAGTTGTCAAGGCCAATCTCGGAAGAAGCACCCGACATACTGATGTAAATCTCTTCAAGGTTGCAACAAGTAATTTGAAGGAACGAGTGCTCAAGGATGGAGAAGATAAGGTAGCCCTCAAGGCTGAGGTTCGGTAGCTTCGACAGTATGTTTCCAACCTCCTTCATGGTGCTTCATGTGCCACCTTGTTGCTTCAACAAATACTGGAGTCACCTGCAGATCAACACCAACTAAGTAAAACATTTGAGAGATTGGGTAGAAGAATTCATCACCAGTGGCAGATTTATACTTGTAGAGATGTACCAATTGAGGTACAACGCCCATGATCTTCACTCAGGGATTCAGGAGTCAGAGCAAAACATAGCGGAAAGGAAGCCAAGAGACGAGACCGTCATTTCCGACTTGAGGACGACTTATGATTTAGTCACTACAGAAGAACACAAGAAGAAGCTTTTTGCTTGGAGAGAACAACACCTCTTCAAAGTGAAAACCTACGAAGGAATATCTGTAGATTTGGCTGGATATAGACAGAAGGTTGCAAATACTCTCAAGTTCGTAAGCACGTTTGTGTTGTAGATCCCTAGTCAATATCGGCATGAAGATGGCACTTACCTTGATCTTAGTGAAGTATAGAAAGAGTTTCAGATCCTTGTCCATGGCAGTTTTAATGGTGATCCTGTTGCCTGCAAGATGAATCATGTTGCAACAATGCCAACAAAATTTGATGAAGTAGCTGAAAAGAGAAAAGAATTTCTAAATCTAATCGCAGATGGTGAAGAGATGTTGGAAAGACAATACATTGTTCTAAAGAGTATCAGTGTTCCTGATGAAGAGGCAGTTAATGGTTTTCTGGAGGATATGATATCCCAAGTTGTCAATGAGTGAATCACTAGTTGGAGCATTCAAAGATTTCCAGAGATAGAACTTAAGTAAAGGCAGCAGTTAACTTGATGCCTTTTCCAAGTTAAACTGATTGTTCTCATTCATGGTTATCTATTCTTTGGAAATATCAAAAAGATAGTTGGAGCTTTTCTTTTAGTTAAATCAGTTAACCGATGTTTGTAGTCCAATTAACTGTTAGTTGTCTTTTGTTTAGACTAACAAATAAAGTTTGCATGTTGGCAAGACTAGTTGTTAAAAACAAGGAGATTTTAGGGTTCCCTACTCCTTTGTTTGTGTATAAATAAGGGCAGCCTTGCCCATTTATTTTTAACTGTTATTGTGATGACAAATTGCTGAGCTTATTTTGCCTGCTTTGTTATTCAGTGTTTGTTCAGCTTTTGTCTATGTAATTTGGTTGATCACATATTGTAAGCCTACTTTGCTACAATCTGCTGTCCCAGAAGTGTAATTGTCATTGGAGAATATTGAGAAAGAAAATCTTATGCCTATCTTGCTTTGATCTACCGTCTCAATTATTTTCAGTACTTTCGTCTTATGTATTTGCTTGTTTAGTCTTTATTTCAGCTTACACCTCTTAAGTACAATGAGCCTTCATGTGTCATCTGGAAGGAAGTTTATTTAAGTTCTGCATTATCAATCATTCCTTGTTTACTTCTGATTCTTAGGCTCTGAATTTACTCGAGTTATTAGAAGCATCATTAGTTTAAGCCTAGTTGTAGTTTGAAGTTACGAAGCCAGAGAAAACCTCAACTACGATGCAAAGAGTTTTATAACTTTGTGCTCTCAGCTGAGATAAAAAGATTGGCAATTAGTTTAGTATTTCTTTTTAAGCATAATCAGCAAAGAGGGAGCTTCCCCTCCTAATTTGAAGAGCAGTCTAACTGTGCATCGCTGTTCGTTCCTAATTCACATTCTAGAGGTGCGAATTGAAACGCCAACATAGGGTTGTATTGGCATTGCTTGAGGACAAGCAATCTTTAGGAAGGGCGAACTATAATGTCCCCATTTTCGATGTCCTCTTTTGGATTAGTCTAGTTCTGACACACTTACTATTTTTAGTAAGTTCTATATTTAGTAACTGGTCTGGCAGGCAGAGTAGTGTAGGGTTTCCTGTTTGGGCAATGTGTGGAAGTTGTCCGATGAGCTTTAATGCTTTGTGCCAATCCTTTTTGTGGGGTTTTTTAGTGTTTCAGGCGTGGCTTACTATTTTTAGCAGGGGCCAATTCCAACACTTACTATTTACAGTAAGTCGGGTTGCATATTGGTTTCCACACCAACTTGAGTTTTCAGAGTATTTGCTATTTTTAGTGTTTACTAAAAATCGTAAGTCTATTTATGGAAAGCTGGTCCAGGTCAAGCTACTGTTAGTAGTGTCATTTTAGTTGGCGTTGGGTTTGCTAAGGTCAGATTATTTAAATATCTGTATTTCCTCTCTCGAAAGTGATTTTAATAAAATTATAAAAATAACTTTATATTGAGGGTCAGAGGGGTCATAAAATTGTACCTTGGCGCCTAGTACAACGACTTCAAGTTGTTTTAAAGAGCAACAAAATCACATTTGAAGGCTGGATAATAGAACATCAGAAAATTGAAAAAAAAATCAGGGGTCTTATATTACACATAAGTTTGCACACTCTGAACAATTGACAAGAACAATATTGCAGTCAATCAAATTAATCAATTTTTTCTCTTAAAAAGAGCTTTTAGGAAAATTCTGTAAAAATTTTAGACCCTTCCAAAAGAATCCTCTTACTATGTGCATAGCACTTACTAGTAAAGTTTTACAAAAGCAACTTGGAAGCTTGCATAACACTCCAAGTCTTAAAATTAAATCTGCTTTCCTAATTTTAATTCTTTAACTCACTTTTGCTTTTCCTATTTGATAGACATTTTGCATTCTTTTTGTACCTTTTCTCATTAAATTACTATCTTGCATGATCCATTAATAAAATATTAATGCACATTTTTTTAATTATTATTCGAAAATGAATTATATAAATATAATGACACATACAAAGGCTAATAATAGCTGAAGTTTGCACATTTTTTATAATTCATTAATTCTATAAAAAATGAATAATTTTAATTATTTAGAAAGATTAATAATGGCTGAAGGGTACCCTTTTATGTCCTTAAGTGCATAATTTGACTTTTCTATGAAATTTTGACCAGCTTTAAGTGATGATTTGGCCCCTTGTAGTCCACTTGATGATATGTGAAGACCCTCCAAATGAAGACAAATTTTTTTTGTATTATATATCGTGAAAACAGCAAAGATACAAAGCAGTAACAACACAGCAGGCTGTTCACATTACAACAAGATGCTGGTTCAAAGAAGTCACTATGAAGTTACAAACATATATGTTGTTTTCCGTTTACAGCTGGTTCAAAGGAGTCACTATGCTGTCAGATGCTGCTATGCTGCTGATGAGAACCACATGCTGCTGGGAAGGTTGAAAATCTGCCATATACCTCAAAAAGGAACCACCACAACTGCCAAAAACGGAGAACTCTGTCATCTTATCCTGCTGAGTTTTATTAGGTGCCCGGAAACTCATTCACCAAAGAGTGGTCCCTGCTGAAAACATCCAACCTGAGCAATGGTGGAGCCCCCTCATTCTGACTGCCATTTGCCATCTTTTTGTTGAAATCTTCCTGAAAGACTTCCAGAGCTCTCAGGAAAATCTCGGTAGTATGCTGCCACCTGTCCCTGAAGTTGTCTTCACAGAGATTAACAAGCATTGTGCCCTCCTCCAAAAATTTTAATTATTTAGAAAGATTAATAATGGCTGAAGGGTACCCTTTTATGTCCTTAAGTGCATAATTTGACTTTTCTATGAAATTTTGACCAGCTTGAAGTGATGATTTGGCCCCTTGTAGTCCACTTGATGATATGTGAAGACCCTCCAAATGAAGACAAATTTTGATCTAGTGCCTTGTCGATTTGGCAACAATGTTGATGAATGTAAAGTCATGTATGAACCATGTTTGAACCATTCTAAAACTATTTATGAAGTGTGAACCATATCACAAACTCATTTTTGAATACCACTTTTAGTTTTCAAAAAAGTAGATCCCATGTTTAAAATTGACCTTTGATTGTCTTGATTGTAAGAGTTATCCCTATATGGGGTCAGCAATAAAATTAGATGAACTATTGAACTGTATAGACTCCAAAATCCATTTCCCTTGAAAAGGAAAAAGAAGAAACATTCAACTGAATTCAACTTCTATTTTTGGTTGTTGATGTTTGAATTTAATTGTTTATTTTTATATTCTTTGTTTAACTTATATTTTTGGTTGTTGATGTTTGAAAATGCAAAGAAGAAACATTCAACTTCTATTTTCACTTGTGATGTGCTGAAGATTTCAATGTAAGGGTGTCCAAAATTCAAATCACCCCTAAGCTTTTCTAAGCATGTTCTTTTTTTGATTAACTTCTGCACTTTTTGTTTTCCAAGTTGACATCATTGAGTGAAAACCATAGTTCCATAGGGTTTCGGGTGGGGGGACCAAGGACCTTGATTTGGGGACGGCTAGGGGATGGTAGATGGTGTGGGTTTGGGGTAGAGCCCCTAGTGGGGTTGAAGGGCAACACCCTCAGTGCATTCCTTGTTGCAATACAAGTTGGGGTCAAGAGGTGAAGCCCCTACCACCAAGCCTAGAATAAGGTCTGCAAGAACACACAGATCTTCATGGCACATGCCATTTTCATAATTTTATCACATTGTTTCGTCCAACTGCAACACCAAGTCCTCACTATTTTGGTATTTGTAACTAAATCTTTTCTTTAGAGACTTAATAGTGAAGTTGAAGAATTTGATTGGTCTAAATGATGAGGGCTATGCAGATTTTGTAGTTGTTTTGGAGTGTTCAGGGTGTGGGTGGGGCCCATTAGACTTTTAGGAATAGCGTTATTGGCCCAAGATTTGAAAAATGCTTATTTTCTTTTTTAAGTACCAAATGTGGGGGACAACTGCAGGTTTCCGGGATGTGGTAGTGGCATGGTAGAGGGATATTTCCTTGCTGTTTGAATGTCTTGGAAACATTCTTGTCTATGGAGACAACAATTTTCTGTGTGGGGTTGGGTTGGTGGGGTGGACATGAGAGTGCATCTGTGGGAACACTAGTGAAAACATGTCTGAAAATGCTTCAATAGGCTAAGAAAACTATAAGTAAGTTTTATAATTCAACCAAGTGAATTACAACATAATGTTATGAGCTGATTCTGATCACACCTTCCTAATTGTGAGGCGTTTGGTCTACTGAATCTCAAGGACTCATATGGTGAGGAAACAATTCCCGTACTTTGCCTTTGGAATACTTCTTGGCCTTGCTTGGTAGTTGGCCCATCAATCCAACTTCCCAATTTTCTTGCTCTCATCTCAATGTTGTCATTTCCATCTTTTGCAAACCAATATCTTTATTAACTCTTCTTGAGGATTTGTGCGAAGTCTCCAAAGGAAGATAGCAATTTTCAATGTGAGACTCTCTCATTAGCTGAATTCTCCCATCCTTTGAAACACAAAGCCCTCTTATTTTGTAGAGTAGTCTATGTTGGAGATGATAATCTTCACCATGCTCAAAATCTGCACTTTTTACTATACGTGAGTTCTAATGCCCTCCAAAATACTCTTTAGTACATCTCTCATGGGAAATTTGTTAAAGTTGAGCTATTGTGCACAAAGCTTAAATTAAAGTTTGTGTAGGTAATGTATCAACCCACTTGTTATGTTTGATAACCAAATGAATATATTGCAAGAAACCCATCCTGTATACAATTTGCTTAGAATTCTCTTATACAAGCTGCATTTAATTCTATTCTACAACCTGTTAACCTTTCTAATGTATGACTTACTAATTCATTGCAGGCTATTCTGCCTAGACAACATTTTCCATTGCATGACCCTCGATAGTCCCTTGTTTTGTATGACTAACTACACCTCCATATGCCATATGGTTATCAGGAAAATCTTAGGTATGATGGGTTAAAAGAAAATTATTTTCTACAAAATTTAGCTCTCTTTTTCTAGAGGAGCAAGAACATAGGGGGAGCAACAAAATTCTTCCAAGGGCCAATTTGGTAGAACATATTTAACAAGATATTGTGCCCTTTGTTAGGATTTTGGGAAAAAGTTAACAAATTCAAGGGCCAAAGTTAGGTTGTCGGAAAAGGGGTAGTTCGCCCTGCCCTATTCAAATCCCCACATTGCCTGAGGATTCCACTACACACACGACATCATTACAGATGAGCAATGTAGGTCTGCATGTCTAGCTGAGTTAGAGCTGTTAGATGGCAAGTGTCCGCATGCATTAGAACATAATAGGTCTCATCAGAGGAAGTTAGCTATTCATTCTTGTGAGAAAGTCCATCATAGGTGTTTCCTAAAGGAGATTTGGTCTTAATGCAAAGTATAAAGAACACTAAGTTGCGAAGGGAAGAGAGCAACAAGCAAAATTGTTGAAAAACTTGGTGATTACTCGCCATACTCGCGAGTGCTCGCACGTTTGAATGGACGCTGAGTAATTTGCCTAAAAAAGTGGTGTCGCGTTTCAGGGATAACTCGCGGCATGTTTTGTCCAAAAATGTGTCAAAACTCGTGGATATTTGCAAAAAATTGGCCAAAAACTCGACTTAAATTTTTTAATGCCATTTGACGTTTTTCATGACGCGCGTGGGGTTTTTTTCGTGATGGGATGGGGCACGATTGCAACTAGGGTTCTAATGGACGGGGCACAATTGGTTTCAAATTGCTGGGTGGGAAACTCGATTTCTCAAATCATTGTTCCAAACTTCTAGGGATCAATCATTCAAAGTTTTAAAGTCTTCCATTAGCATTATTCTTTGACCTTATTCTCAACATCATTAAACACAAATTTGTTATTTTTTTTACTTTTAATTTTTTTTAAAATTTTTTTATTGTGGCATTTAATTTTATATGATTTTTAAACATTCTTATAAACAAAAAAGTGCCAAACACCTAATTTCGTTCTTAAGTGATAAATTGTGAAAATGGTGTGTGCCATGAAGGTTTGTGTGGTTTCTCTAGCTGCCCCTTGACCCCGCTGGGGGTGTTGCCCACAAACCCCCATGAGGGGTGTTGCCCCTTGACCTCGTTGGGGGCGTTGCCCCCAAACCCCCATGAGGGGTGCTGCCCCTCAACCTTGTTGGGGGCGTCGCTGCCAAACCCCCATAAGGGACCTTGCCCCTAAACCCCATTAGGGTCTATGATATGTATTAAACTCTAATATTGATTTATAGATGATGCAAATCAATAATATGTTCCACAAATTTAGTAATATGTGTTTTTTAAGAAAATTTTAAAAAATTATGTATTTTAAAATGTTCAATAAAATTGCCGAGTTTTTGCCAAGTCCCGAGTTTTTAAATTTTTTGGGCTTGTCAAGTAATTGCCAAGTCCAAGTTTTACAACTGTGGGACTCAAAATATCTAGCATTAGGATTTAGAATATAAGCAATTATTTTGTGGTTAAGAATTTAAGGTTTGCAAGCAACATAGTGGTTGAAAGAAATCAGCAAGTTACATGCAGTACAACCAAAATTACTGAAGACAGCCTTGGTGAGGATTTTGTAAAATACCTCACTACTTGAGAGGGTTGGGTATTTCAATAACAAACCACAATTGCATTTCTGATGATGGTTTAAGCATCCTTTCCTTTAGGTGATGCCAATTCAAAGTTTCCTCTAGATAAGGGCACTAAAAAATGGGTGGGAAAGACTTGTAAAGCAAAGCAGTGCAATTACTTAAAACTCTTAATTGGTAGAGTTTAATTGCCACCAAAGATAATGCATGGTGGGCCAATAAGCTAGACAAGCATAAATTGAAGGTTGTTCTATGGAAGGCCGGGGTGGACAAAATTCTTTAAATGCCTTTAGCATTCATGATTTTGAGCCTTACCTAGTCTATATGGTGTCTAGCTATGATATGGATTATTGTAAAATATTGAGTGCTACTTGGATCAAGTGGTCTGCATGACAAACACAATGGCTGATTATCTAGGGTCTTTGGTGTATCCTCTTTTAGCCCCTTGGTTTATAAACCAGTCGATAGACTCCAAGAAATGCAAGCTCAGAAGGACTATGCCATTCACACTCTTTTTTGGGTAGTACAGACTTGGCATGGATGTGGGCCAATGGAACTAGAGGATTGATAGATGAAAGTTTTAGTATTGAAGAATGGATGTGTATTATGGGTTGGTGGTACTTGGGCCCCATATATGGTTGTTGGATGATTGATTACATTACTAGCTTAAGGCAGGTTGAAATTTATAATTGGGAGAAGTTGCTGTCCACTTGAAGTCATAAAAAGTTTCTATCCCTAAACCATAAGGGATTTTACATGAACCAACATGCCATCAAACACTTCTCAGATGTAGTGTTTGCATAAGTGATCTTAGATATAGACTGAAGAACAACCACCAGTTATGGCCCTACTTGGCTGTCTTTTTTCTGATGGAAGTCTTTGGGTACTCAATTGGTGGATGCAAAAGGGTAGGATGAACTCACAAAGGATAGCCAGATTGCTGCTAAGAAAGGGAAGTAGGTAGTTATTGAGGAAGTAGCTTCTGATGAGGATGTGTGTCATGCCCCTGCTATGATTAATTGCAACACTGAAGTATAAAAGAAACCAAGCGTTGAAATGAAATAGATAACCATATAAATATTAAAAATATAAATATAAATAATAACAATTTAAATATTATTATAATTATAGCCATTATAATATAAATATTAAAATATATATAAAACTAATATTAAAATAAATGTATTAAGAAACCACACACACACACACACACACACACACAAACACACACACACATATGCAACGGTGATTATTGTAAGTTTAGAAACTAATTAGTAATAATTTTAGATATATATATTTATATGAATATATGTATTATATTCAATTATGCAATAATGATGCTTTTAGCAATTATTGAGTCTTATAAGTAATTATGATTCTTTAATATAATTGTGGATAATAGATTCTGATTTGTTTGATTTACACTACGCAATCATATGGAGGAGAAGAGGAAATGCAAGGAAGGGGAGCAGATACAAGATCACCATCTAAGTAGACCACCACATGTTCGATGTACAATGTGCCTGCCACTTGTGGCCAAGAGGGTGAGTGTCCGCTCTTGGGCTTAGATAGGGGGATTTCCGGGCACCCTATTACGATTTCTTTTCCAACTGCTATGATGGTTGATTGTGGAGAAATCACAAGTTATAAGAGGATTGAAGACATATCTGCAGGTTGATATCTACAGTGGAGCACCTAGAATAATTATTTGTATTAACAGTTATCTGCATTCTGTGATTATAACAGTAACACAGTTCATAGACATTGGTATGCTATTTAATGTATATTTTTGAATATATTGACTCCATGTATTGTATATAATAGGAGTTGTAATTCATATTGTCTTTTTAATCTAAATTATTAATGTCTCAATAATTCGTTCATGGGAAGAAGAGTTGGAAGTACATGAAGGAGGGAGATATTCCTTGCTAAGTAGACAAGGGGGTTAACTATCCACCCGTGGGCATAGAAGCAGGAAAGACTCCTAGCACCCAATTGAGGTTCCTTCTCTAATCTTCCCTGATGATTGATTATTGAGGGGATAATAATTTAGGATCAGCATTGTGAGTTACTCATCTAGATCAGTATATATAGATATATATGTCAAATAATGTAGTAGATGTAACAATACAGATGATCAGTTAATTATATTATATTATAAATCATTGGCTAACATTATTGCAGGGTTAAACTAGAAGTTGTAAGTTAATAAAATATATCTCTTACTTGGAAATTGTGATTTTAGGGCAGAATTCTAAGTATACTAAAAAGGGGACATTACAATTGGTATCAGAGCAACATTCCTGCCATCGTGAGGGTTAGGAACAATATATGCAACTAAGTCAAAGGGCTCAAAGAGCCTTGAAAAGGGAAAAGGGATCTAAAGTAGATCACTTCATCTAAGGGTTTTTTTTCTAAGTCCTTTTTTTGATCAAAGTAACTCCACATTCATGATTAAAGATCATGGATATTAATATTAGGCACCCAAAGTTGCTACATAAGTTTTTGTTATGGTACATTGTGGGCCCATAACCCACAAAACCTAGGATCATTCTCACCTCAAAATTTGGTTTAAACTTTTATGTGAAATGAAGTGTACCTTATCTACGGGAAATTGCCAGTTGATTGTTTAGAGAGAAAGAATACATGTAGTAAGGACACCTAGATCTTTTTCCTCAAATATGAAATTGGCTTTGCACAAAGGATCTTGGTGGTAATAAAATGAGAGAAAACTTGTCTTAAATAATAAGTCTTGGCAAATTCCAACTCTTGGCTTTGTTGTTGAGGGTTATTGGGAAATAACACATAAGTTAGAAAAACATTAGAGTCTTAGACAATATATTGTCCTCAAAACTTTGAGGATGGTATTAAACCTATTGGTAGTGAGTTAAGGCAAGTGTACATAGAACTACTCTCTAAGGACATAGGGTCAAACATGACCAAAACAATCATCACTTGGTTTAGAATTCCTTTCAAAATATCACAACTGAAGCCAATATCATCACAAAAAGGAGCAATACTTAGTTACAAATCTTAGTTTGTGATTGCTCGAGGACAAGCAATCTTGGGCAGGGTGGCCTGTGATGCCCTCGCCATGATCAATTGCAACACTAAAATATAAAAGAAACCAAGTGTTGAAATGAAATAAATAACCATATAAATATTAAAAATATAAATATAAATAATAACAATTTAAATATTATTATAATTATAGCCATTATAAGATAAATATTAAAATATATATAAAACTAATATTAAAATAAATATAGCCATAACTGTTCATCGTTTACTAGAAACAAAGGAGTTAGTCAAATTTCACAGTGTCTGATCGGGTTTCGGATTCCGGTCTGATTGCTTACTTGTTGCAAAGAAGATTGGACTTCGGGTTTGTGGTTGCGGTTTGCGATGATTAAGCGGTGTAATGGGTATGAGGGATCCCCTATCCTTGACCCCCAAAAAAGGGAAGCAGTAAAAAGGTTTCGTGAGTCGGTGATGAGGCTTGCACTCTACATGAAGATGGTAGCCTGTAAGGAGGACATGCAAACCCTGACCACCGACAAGGTGAATGCAAAGCTAGTGTTTTTGGGTTTCAACGTTCGGTCATGCTTCATAAGTTCTAACATTGATTTCATGGAATTGGTATCAAGGAAGTGAGACTCCTGACTCCCGACAAGTCTAATGGCATGACGGGCTTCTCAGACCGGACTTTCGGAGATCGGGCGCTTTTGTAATTACTTAGGCCCTCTTCAGCACTTTTGTAATTACTTAGGCCCTCTTCAGCACTTTTGTAATTACTTACTATTATTATTAATGTAATATATAGGGTATTATCCTTTTGCCCAGAAAAAAAAAAAAAAACATTAAAATAAGTATATTAAGAAACAACATATACATATACATAAATATATATATATATATATATATATATTATTGGAAATGAAGTGCAGTGGTTAAAGAAGGGCAGCGATTAATGAGCAAACAATATTATTTATAATGAAATAACTAAAGTCATGAAAAGGCAACAATTCAGAAAAAGGCAGTAATAATTAAGGATTAGTGAATACAAAAAGACATCGGAGGATTAGCAAAGGGACACCCCTCTTCATAAGGTTATCTCCCTCCATATGGTTGCCCCTCTTGGGTATTTTACATGGTATAAAAGGAATAAAGAGGAGATGGAATATAACCATCAGGAAATGAAATGAATAAGTCTGATATGGAGAGATCGGCAAATGTAATTAAAACTGCATTAAGAACAGCAGCAGTATGCATTTTACGTATATAGATACAAGGGTGATTATTGTAAGTTTAGAAACTAATTAGTAATATATATATATATATATATATATATATATATATATATATATATATGTATGTATTATATTCGATTAAGCAATAATGATGCTTGCAACAATTATTGAGTCATATAAGTAATTAATGATTCTTTAATATAAATGTGGATAATAGATTCTGATTTGTTTGATTTACACTAAGCAATCATATGGAGAAGAGGAAATGCAAGGAAGGGGAGCAGATACAAGATCGCCATCTGAGTAGACCACCACATGTTGGATGTCCAATGTGCCTGCCACTTGTGGCCAAGACAGTGAGTGTCTGCTCTTGGGCTTAGATAGGGGGATTTCCGGGCACCTTATTGCGGTTTCCTTTCCAACCTCTATGATGGTTGATTGTGGAGAAATCACAAGTCATAAGAGGATTGAAGACATATCTGTAGGCTGATATCTATAGTGGAGCACCTAGAATAATTATTTGCATTAACAGTTATCTGCACTCTGTGATTATAACAGTAACACAGTTCATAGACATTGGTATGCTATTTAATGTATATGTTTGAATATATTGACCCCATTTATTGCATATAATAGGAGTTGTAATTCATATTGCCTACAGTGGAGCACCTAGAATAATTATTTGCATTAATAGTTATCTGCACTGTGTGATTATAACAGTAACACAGTTCATAGACATTGGTGTGCTATTTAATGTATATGTTTGAATATATTGACCCCATTTATTGCATATAATAGGAGTTGTAATTCATATTGCCTATAGTGGAGCACCTAGAATAATTATTTGCATTAATAGTTATCTGCACTCTGTGATTATAACAGTAACACAGTTCATAGACATTGGTGTGCTATTTAATGTATATGTTTGAATATATTGACCCCATTTATTGCATATAATAGGAGTTGTAATTCATATTGCCTATAGTGGAGCACCTAGAATAATTATTTGCATTAATAGTTATCTGCACTCTGTGATTATAACAGTAACACAGTTCATAGACATTGGTGTGCTATTTAATGTATATGTTTGAATATATTGACCCCATTTATTGCATATAATAGGAGTTGTAATTCATATTGCATTAACAATCTGTATTGTCCCCTTCATACTAGCCACTCCTGATAATTATTTAGCCTTATTTATTCCTGAAGGCTAAATGGAGAAATAAGGGAATATTGATTAAATTAATTATTTATAAAGTTATCTCAATATTGCAAAATTATAAGGTAGCTTTATATTTGATTAGTTTAATATAAGTGACTAAAATAAATATTATATCATAAAGTCACTTAAGTGAATAAAATAATATTTTATTCTAGAAGCTTCTTGGAGGAGAATGAGAATTCTTTTTAAGGAGCTCAATGCAAGCCATTTTCATCATGTCTTGAGTTATTCTACTTTCATACCTGTTTGGTAAAGAGCTGTGTGCTTGCATTGCCTAAGGGTTTGAAGACTCTAGGGTGCTGGTTTCGGTTGTGCAACATCAACCCTGGCTGGATTGGAGAGGGAGATACTTCAATCTTCCATTGGAGCATATTGGTGGCAAAATTTAATGGCCTATGGCCAAATTTTGAGTTGCAGATTGAGGACAATTTATTGAAGATTATTCAGGGCGGAATAAGATCGATTTTTATTGCACATATTATCACTTCATTGGCAGTGATTCTTGAGGAAATCGATTTTCATATTGGCATCGATTTGGTACAGCATTTTACTTCAGAATTTTAGTAACCTTGGAAGACGATTTTGTGCACTATTAGAAGTTCGATTTTTCATATTGGAGACAACTAGTTCTGGGCAATTTTATGAAGCATAGTTGCTGGTTTTTTCTAGCTACCTGGGCGCTGTCACATAGGGCAGATTGTTGCGATTTTCCTTAGAGCTGTTGGCATTTAAATTAGCATCTCTGGAGTGCTATTTGTAAACAGTCAGCTATTGCAAGTGTTAGTGTTTGCTTCTTCGAATTGGGAGGGGAAGATCCCTCTTGTTGCTGATTTATGCGTAAATGAAAGGAGTAAAGTAAGTAAACTACTATCCTATCCTTTTTACTCAGTGGTAGGACACAAGGGTGCATAAACACAATGCGCCGTAGCTAAGATTTTTCTCTGGTTTCGGCAGATCTTAACTACGACTAAGCTGGATTTTAATCTATCCTATATCCTCAAGATTAATAGAGCATGATGGCATAGGAGTGGGAATGGATGGTTCGATCACTTGGTCGAATTGCTCTCTCAGGATGCATCCGAAGGCTCTGAACTCCCAGATCCGTACTGAAATAGAACTCACACAAGTAATCCTTACGGTAACTTATATCTCAGGATTCCCAAGGAGGTACCAAGACCTTTGTGAGGTGTAGGCTGAAAAGTATGTTACGAGAAACAACGAAAGGATGATAATCTTATCTCCTAAATTCCCAAGGAGGCACCAAGGCCTTTCTGAGGTGTAGATTGAAAATAGATTATTGATCACAACACACAATGATAAAACCTTGAGACTTTTGGATCAAAGGCATGGTAACTCTCCCGATTTATTATCTCAATACTTCACTAAAGAATACACGTTGGGACAACAGCTTATCTCAAAGAGACAATCACACATGCTGCGATCAAACCAATGATACATGAACAAAGATTGGACACACCTATCCGAGTAGAGAGAGCACAAGCTGTACTTCGTGCTTAACTACAACAAATATGATCCAAGAACATATACTAAGCGAACAATATGAAGGCAAAATTGTTCAGTGTTTTGCTGTTGTGAAGTAAAGTTACAAAATAATGAGCCCGGGGCTCTTATTTATAGAACTCAAAGGAGTAGGCAACCCTAAAATCTCTTTGAGTTAACAATCAGTTCTTGCCAATCAGCAAAATTTATTCCTATGTTTAAAAGTAGGTGAGCATTCAGTTAACTGGAAAACTACTTCAGTTAACTGAAACTAAACAAAGAGTCAACTGGAAACTACTTCAGTTGACTGAAACTAAACTAAAGGTGAACTTTAATTATGAAATGTGTCTCCAAAATAAACATCCACATTTAGTGGAGATCTGAGATCCACAAATTATGGAAGTCAAATTAGACATCCTTAATTAGTGGGATCTGACATGCATGATCTGTGTGACGTGGAGTTAATTTGGAAGGGGGCATATAGTTAACTCCAGTCACATTTAATGCTATTTTGAGTTGACTTGGAATGAGGCATCAAGTCAACTTTTAAGTGCCATAAATGCCATTTGGAGGGTAGGACGTCCCAACTAAGCTTCTAACACCTCATCATCTTGAGTCAACAACTCCTTTGACCAGTCGTTGACTTTTTCTGCCTCTTGCAAACTGCTTTTGATATTTGATCTTTTTTGCAGCTGCGTCATCTAGCCTTGTTGACATGGAATGTGGAAGGTAGTGTGGTAGTAACCGGTGGTGGCTTTGTGTTGGGAATGACTACCTTTTGTATTTGGCTATGGTGTGAATGGTGATGTCATTAACGCCTTCCAAGGCGTCCAATCCTGACTACGGACTTTACTTGATGCATGTCTGTGCCGAGTGTTTTCAGAAATTCGTGAATTAGGACCATTTTGGTCTTGATTTCAACTTGAGGGTACTGTATTTTGAAAAACTCGACTGTTGACTGTAAACATGGATATGTTTAGACAACTTTTTCTGCAACTGCTAAAAATAGTCTGCCGAGGGGTAATTTTTATGGAAAAATCTGAGATGTGGGTTTTGTTTAGAATAATTTTCTAAATGGACCTAGAATGTCAGAAATCCCAAAAAATTACTTTTCCTCGTGCATGCAAGAGCCCTTCAGGGCAGAGGTTTCAGAGGTAGCAGAGCCTTATTTTTCCCAAAAAAATTTGACACATGGGTATTGTTGGCGCTTCAAAGTTGAACAAACCCAGTTTGTTTGATTTTTGAAATTGTGACTTTTTTCGAAAACCCTAAAAAAATAGGGGCAGCAAGGCAACTTTTTTTGGTAGAATCTGGCAGGTGGGTTTTGTTGAATATGCTATGTTGATCATACCCAGCTGGTCAGATTTGTGATTATCTGTTGTTTCTTTGGACATGCAAGAAGTTTAAGACAAAAGAGAGGAAGAAGACAAGAGGAAGATTGGAAGTTATTTTTTTCCTTCTTGTAAAAAAGTGCCTCTAGATGCAACCCCTGAGAAATCATCCTTCTGTGCTATTGATCTTCAAAAATAATGAAGAATGGTCAAAACCCTCTGTTAGATCTTGAAAAGACGTCTTGGAGAGCAAATGACTGTTCTTTAGCTCCAACCTGCAAAGACAAACAATGAATAATGATGTCCAAGCTTGATACATAATGATTGATGCCTGAATGCATCAAGTATGGGCACCAACTCATGATTGAGGAGTGATTTGGCTTGATCTGGAGTTCTAAAGACCGATTTCCACTGATTGTGGGATGTTTTGGCCAAGTTTGCCTCCAAAATCTCTAACTCAAGTTAACAAATCTCTTTTTGACTTTTTAGCTGTCCTTGAGTTTTGAACACTTTTTATCATTTTTTTTTATGCTGAAGTGCCTTTGTTTGATCCTTCCTCCAGATTGATCAGTTGATCCTAAGCAGCTGCTGATAGATTCACTATTGAGTTGGATCTATGCTGAAGAGATGTGCTTGGGAGATGCTAAGCCGGAAAACTGAGTTTGAGGCTCCAAAAGACTGGGCGCCTTTCTTTAGCAAGGGCGCTTTTGCACTTGCCTTAGTCAATTTTCAATGTTTGTTCTTCAACTTCTCCATTTAGACCTTCCGTGCTCTGATTTGATATCCCCGTTGATTGACGAGTTAGACAATCTCGCTTGACGATTCATCAGGTGACCAGCTTAGTCCTGAAAAGGATGGCTGGTGTCTCAGTTCCTGAAAGTTAGTTTAAGGCCTCGGTGAGCAAGGGCGCCTTTCTTCAGTAGGGGCACTTTTGCTCTTTTGATCAGTTATTTCTTGTTGAAAACTGCTTCAATTCGATCTCCGTCATCAAATGATTGCCTTGTTGGAATCCTTCGCAGAGGGTTTTGTTGTCGAGGTTGATCTAAATGGAGAAGATCACCTTGGGGGTCCTTCAACTATTTGACATCATCTGGGTGCCCAAAAGAAAGGGCGCCTTTCTTCAGCAAGGGCACCTTTTTCAAGAGAAGTTGTCATTTTTGGATTTTCTTTATAATAGCCTCTTCGCCTTCTGTTGATGATTGCCGGTGATCACTTTATCAAATGATCTCGCTGAATGTTTCGTTGTCGAGCCAACAGGAGAACGCCGAGGATGATTGCCTTGGAGGAATCAAGTGACTGCATTTGGCCCCTGAGATTCAAGGGTGCCCTTCTTCAATAAAGGCGCTTTTTTAGCATTTTGAACTGACTTCTCCTTGGTAGCCCTTCTAGAGTTAGCCAAATTTTGGCCTTTTCCGGTTTCAGAAATCTCTTCACGTCTCACGTTCGCCATGTAGCTTGACTGATTCGAGTGTTGTCGTTGACGATGCGAACGCGAGCGTTTGGGCAAGCAATCACCTTCACCATGCTGCGTGTACGGGTGTTGGGAATTGACTAAGTCAGTTGACTGCATAGCCTCCTCTTGGTAGCAAGGCGTGCATTCTCCAGACTTAGCCAATCTTCAACATTTTTCACTTTTGAGAATCCCCTCCATCATAGAGCATCTTTTCGAGCATTTTCGCCATGTATTCTTCGTTGAAGCTTTTGAAGCTTAGCCTTCAACACCTGGTACTGGCCAATCTGCCATTAATGGCTGCGGAGCTCCTAACTTTTCTTCTGAAAAATGAAAACATACCCACCAGAGTTAAACATGTCTTTTGATGATTTTGACTTGACCAATGTGATCGTGAAGTTGATTAATCCTATCAAAATCATTTTCAATCATTTCCGGGAAGGTCCTATTTTCAAGGGTTTCCCTAAAAATAGGGGTACAAAAACCTAATTTTCAATTTTTTGAAAATTTGCACATATGTTCCTTGACCGAAACCCGCAAAGACCTTTGGTTTGACCTAAAACATACTTTTGATGACATTTTTACATGATTTAGCTCAATTTAAGCGGAATGTCAAAAATTTATTTTGGGTACAACAAGAGCGACTGGCAGAAGTGAAGGCGTCTCCTTGCCCAGCTGGTTCGATTTCATCATGGCATTTGCATTCATTACAAACTCAGTTTGAGGCGTCTAAGATAGGTTCATTTATTGCTTTGCATTCCTTACTTGGGCAAGTTGATTTACATAGGGGATTGCCAATTTGTATCAGCAATGGATAAGTAATAAAATCATTGCATATTGGGAGGGTTTTGGGGCTGCCAAAGTCATTGTAATCATTCCTATATTTTATTGCTGTCAAATAAAGGAATTTGAGTATGCATGCCAACTGTTTGTCATAATGTCAGAGGCTGTAGCAGCATATTAGTTCATTGCACTTTCATTTTCAGTCTTCTATCACTATTGGAAAATCAGAAAAAATACATTACATTGCATTTCCCAATTTATTTCAGTCAATTGCATTTTTCCATTTGACCTATTTAAGTTCATGTTATCATCATATGCTTTAAAAACACAAAAAGAGACAATAACCAGCAGTTAAAGAGCTTGCAAGACAACCGTTTGTCAAAATCTTGTGCACCAAAATCAGAAAAATTGGTTCAGATTTGGCAAGGCTCTTTACACAATCTAAATTATTAATGCCTCAATAATTCGTTCATGGGAAGAAGAGTTGGAAGTACATGAAGGGGGGGAGAGATTCCTTGCTAAGTAGACAAGGGGGTTAACTATCCACCCTTGGGCTTAGAAGTAGGAAAGACTCCTAGCACCCAATTGAGGTTCCTTCTCTAATCTTCCCCAATGATTGATTATTGAGGGGATAATAATTTAGGATCAGCATTGTGAGTTACAATGTGGCTACTGGGGAGAAGTACAGTGACATGGATGATGAGTTAAAGGAATTATAGAGCAGTAGGGTGCAAAGTCAAGCAACTTTTGTTTACAAAAGACAAGGCTGCCTTTTCACTTGTGTAGCGACTAAGTTATGCTGCACAACAACTCTAATACCTATTGCGCAACAACTAAGATATGCTTTGCAGCAAATAATACCTTTCTTGCACAACTATAAACTAAAATGACATGATCCTGATGGTCCATATGTCAACTTCATCTGAATTTTTGGATTGGGGACAAGATTGTTGAGGAATTGGAAAGTCTAATAACAAGCTAGGAACACGAGAATAAGCAATGGAGAAGTACCTTAGCCACATAGATTGTGAGTTGAGGTTTTATCACTTGCCACAGAGGGTTCCTTGGGGCAACATGGCAAGCAGGGTGTTCTTAATAAGTCTTGATGATTGGAGGTAGGGACATCCTTGTGGGATGTCTTAGGTGTGGACTATCTCCAATTGTTGCACAAAAGTGTAGTCAACAAATTGGGGACTAAAAAGTTGGTGTTCTGACAAATTTAGAAGGCAGGGCAGGTGATTTTGGCTTTGTGTATCTAGGAAAGGGTGGTAACAAAATGCATGGACCCTTGATAACTCTTTTTAATAAATCACTCATATTTGAAGTTAGAGGTCGAACTTATTTTTTTTCTCTAAAATTAAATTCACTTGACTTAAATGAAGTTGAGTATCCTACAGCAAGTTGGAGTGTAACTGGACTGTCAGTGTGGTTTGTGCATTTAATTCTTGTGTACTTGTTGCCATCTACCATAAAACGTAATCAAGGGCCATGTATGTGCATCATTGGCTTAGTCCACATAATATGTGCAGGATTGGATGTATGTTGAATGATGTCATTCAAAAGGTTTTTAATTCTTTCCCTTGAATATACTTCAAGCCAACTGGATCATGTCAATAAACAAGCAACCTTATTCTGGGCTTGGTGGCAGGGGTTGAGTTTATTCTGGGGTTGAATATACTTCAGAGAGTGATACTTGCTCTCAAGTCTTTGTTGTCTGGTGCCTAGGGAAACCAGCCTGCAAAATGATAATTTAAACTTCTTAAAAATATAAACTTTCTATATGATATCATTCATAATCATTGATAAAATTGGTGCCATGTCCTGAGCCCTGACCCAATGCATTTGCACTACCACTACAACTATTTCCTATTTGGTTTTTGGATCATGTGGGTAGGAAATTAGAGATTACATGACAAAAATGAGGGTTGATGTCACAGTCAGTGTGTTGGCCTGACATTGGGAGATTTGTTTCAATAGATTCGACCCTCTTAAAAGATTCCAGGTATGGTCAAAATCCCTGGGAATTTATATTTCCTCCCATCTATGACAGAATGTTTTGAGACAGAGTGGAATGCTGTGGAAGGCAGTGCAAGCAAGGTGAAAACATTAATTGAGTTATCTTCTCCTTTCAGGTGCTCTATTGATACTCCAATTACTGTACTTTATAATGTTGAGCTCAAGCATGATGGCTTTTCTTAATTATTTGAGCTGATGTATTAGAATATATTAGATTAATGATGTAATAAAGTGCATGCTTACATTTGTACGTAATAAATTAGGTGGTTAGATGAAGGTCATTAAGGTTGTTGTATCTCATTAATGAGCTTCTTGTACTATATTTAATATAATAGTTGTATCATTAATGTGGTAGTTGTAATAGTAAATTTCTAGAACTATAAATTGCTATGTTCTCTCCAAGAGAGACTTTTTTCTTTCATCTCATTCTTTTGCTTTTACACATTTTGGTATTAGAGCCATTGATTGCTCTTATGAAGGATGTCAGGGAGAGAAGGTTGGAGGTTCAGAGGTTGCAGGCTTTTCAAGGTGGGTCATGGGTTAAGAGTGGTCAAAGAGTTGCAAGTCATAATGGGAACGGATTACAATCATAGGTTTTTGAAAACCCTAGAGCAACTAGGTGCAGAAGTTGTGGGTAGAACAAGTATCAAAAGTTGGTGTAGAAAATTTTAACCATGGACAAAATCCTGTCAAAATTGTGAAGTTGAGTTTGTTTTTTTAATTTGTGTGGGCAGCAGTCACAGGTGCAGGTAGAAAGGCATGATTTGGATAGAGAAATTGCCATTTTTGCCAAAAATTGCAGGTCGCTTATTCCTTTTTTCATACTCGATTTCCAGTAAAAATTATGTGGTTTCCTAGTAAAATACACGTGGATTTCTAGTAAAAAATCCTTAGAGATTCATGATATGGAATTTTGTTTTGGACACATTAAGGGCACATGATTTTTATTAGTTGTGTGGGCAGCTGATACAGGTTGTGGCTCATTTTTTGCATTCTTTGTGTGCAATTTTTGGATAGTAGCATCTAGGGCATGGGCAGTAGTATTTCAGGTATTTCAGTTTTTCAATCCTTTGAAAAGTTTGAATTTCCTAAAGTCCAAAACTTTTAAAAGGGTTAAGAAAAAATATTTGTGAAATTTGGGGTTTTCAATAATAAAATTTGAAGGGGATCTAAGAATCAAGGTTTTGGGAAAAGTTTATTTTGTGGGTCAAATTGAAGGAGTTGTTAGGGTTTTCAAAATCACATTTAAATTTTTTGGGGTTAGTATTTTCTTT
Organism: Sequoia sempervirens; assembly: GCA_007258455.2. Taxonomy (NCBI): domain Eukaryota; kingdom Viridiplantae; phylum Streptophyta; class Pinopsida; order Cupressales; family Cupressaceae; genus Sequoia; species Sequoia sempervirens. The sequence goes on from VDFB02098696.1 coordinate 34,482, forward strand.
ATAGCAAAGATACAGAATTTAATATTGCCAAAAACACAAAAATGTAGAGGGGAAAATTATAATATCTGGAGCCACAAAATACTCGGGATTGTTGAGTATTGGATGTGTGATGGAAGTATCATAGGGACTGAAACTAGGTTTGCAACCAACTTAGATGATTTGGACAAGTCTCACTAGGAAGCCCTATTATTACTGAAGTATTTGTGTCTAATGACTTAGCCTTGAAGTTTGTAATGCTATGTTAGCATTTGCATTATGGAATAATAAAAAAAATCAAATATCAAATCTTAGGAAACGACCGGGTCTTGTATTTAGAAAGTTTGTTGTTTTCCACTAGATTGCATGAGCGTCAGAACTTCTGAAGTTTACGGATCTCAGTGGTCAGTGTGGTGTTGTCAACAAACAAGTAGATGATGTGGATATGGTTGCTTTAACTATTAACAACTTGCCACTCTCCTTTGAGACTTTTGTGGAGTCTTTAAATCTATTAGCTGAAAGTTAGACTTTGACTTTTGATGAGGTTAGTATATACCTATTGCAAAAAGGGTGTAGACAACAATAGATGGCTGAATGTACGTTAGGGTATACAAAAAATGCTATTACTGCCTAAACAGAAGTCCTTGCAAAGCCTTGAGGAATATATCATGGAGGAAGCTTTTGTCTAGTAACAAACCTGAGCTAACATCTTTTCGTATTTTTGGTTGAGTCATACCTGCATACACTTTTCTTGAGTAGAAAATAAATAAGTTAGATTCCAAAAGTATCAGATTTTTCTTTGTTGGTTATAGTGAACAATCTAGGGAATACAAATTTATTGATATTTCTATGAACAAAATCGTTGCTCATTGAGACGTTGATCTAAAAGAGACAAAGCCATATTTTTAATGTGTTCAACAAGAGGTTAGCAAAGTTCCCGAATCTACTATTCGGGTACCTTTGGAAGATGAACCTTCTAGCTCATCAGGTTGGCTTGAATGTCAACCTTTGACTAGTTCTTCTCCACTTGTATATCATAGATGTAGGACTAAAGTTGGTTCCACTCTAGTTGAAATAACAATTGAGATCTTTCCTTTATAGCATTTGCTTGAGGCACATTAGATGCCTAAGTGGTATTATATCACTTTGGAAGGTGTACATGAGGATGAACTTTCTCAATTAGATGAATGACCTTAGAGAAAAGAAAACAAATCGCTGGTTTAGCTACTGAGCATGTTCATTTTGTTTTTTCTGCATATCTTTCTCAAGTGCCTGCTGTCATGAATGTTGCTAGTGTAAATATTTCTCCCTGTTTCAGCATATCTTAGGATCCATATTGTAATTTGATAATAAACATCTTGATCCTTTTGGTTTAGTCATTAAGGGGGGTATTAGAATGTATTAGAAATTTAGAATAATGATGTAATAAAGTGTATGCTAACACTTGTATGTAATAAATTAGGTGGTTAGCTGTAGGTCATGAAATAAGGTGGTTGTAGCTGTTGCAGCTCATTAATGAGCTTCTTGTATTGTCATTAATTTGGTAGTTGTAAGATTAATGTGGTAGTTGCAATAGTAAATTTCTAGATCTATAAATTGTTGTGCACTCTCCATGAGAGGCAAGCCCTTGTCTCTCATCTCGTTCTTTTGTTTATTCTAGCATGGTTAAGGCCAAGGCTTAAATGCACACATCATGTTTCTTACATTCATCAAATTTACAGCCCAAGCCACTAGGGAGGCTCCTTAAACTCTCACCATAGGGAGACTCCTTGATCTCTAGGTTATTGAAATATGCCAACCAATTTTTTTCTTGAATTATCATAACACAAGCCAACACTATGCCAATGGATTAGCATTAGCATCAAAACTGAAATCCAAGCTTGAAAGAACTCAACGCCAAGAATGCACACTCAATCCCAAGGAAGGATAGGTGTTGTCATATGGCGGAGAAATTAAAGAACAGTACTTGAAATGAAACAAACTCAACGTCAAGAATGTGCACTCAAGATCCCACTGAGGGCGAGGTGCTAACATATGACGGAGTTATTAATTGAAAACTGAAACAAATAGGCGGATAACCAGCCATGAAGAAATCCGCTCAACCACTTAAACAGTGGGGGGAAGAAAACAACATAATCCAAACTAATTCCTCCGCTGCGGCGGGCATCCACTAAACAGTGGGAATTCTCCACTTAACAGTGGGTGATAGAAAATAAATACAAATCAGATTCCTCCACACTGGCGGTAAACCATCCAGGGGTTATGATATTTGCATTAAAGATCACAAGTAAATGCAGTAAATAAATGGTTGGATTAGTACTACTAATTCTCAACCTTACAATTAAGAAAAACTGCAAATTACAAGTGTTACAATAGAAGAATGAATGCAAATATGTGAAGGATGAATTTAGCTAGTTTATATAACTCTCAAAGACTGAAATTGAAGCCAAATTCTGAACTTATTGAAGTCTGATAATAAAAACCAGCAAACTGAAACTGTAAACCAGCCACCTGTAAAACAATGAAATGCTCATAACTCTTTCAATATACCTCTGAATTGAATGAAACGAAATGCAAAGTCTCTTTGGAGGATAGGCGCCCAAACTCAAACCACAAAACTGCATCAAAACTCAAGATATTATTTTGCACGAATCCCAATGCACTCTCAAGATGGTACGGCCCTCAAGAGGGGCGATTTCTCTTGCTAAAAATCAAATACTTGGAATTAAATTCTGAAATTCTCCAAATATGGTCGCCATTAGCATAGAATTGCAAGGATCAAATACCCATAACCAAAATAAATTCACATCAAAAGCTGTAAATGAAAAACACCTTCAGCTGTGTATACACCAGCAACATTAAAACTGAAATTCTCACCAAAATTCACCAACTTTGAAGCACAATCTGCTAGTCTGATTGAGAAGCAGCAATAAGACCAACTAGGTGTTGTCTTTCAAACACGAAATTGGATTGGAACTAGGAGGTAAGCATCCCTCGAAGTATTAAACAAGTTGTCATTTTGACAGCATAACATTAGCATAAACATTGGATAATCAGCTCTTCAAACAGCAGCAATATATAAGCTTTAGTTGGCAAATGAAGCAACAAGAACTCTTCAAATTCCAAGAAGTTGAATCACTTCAACTTCCAAAAGGACGCCACCTATTTGCCTTTTACTTTTTGAAATAATAAAATATTACTCAACCTCCTTTAGGCGTCCAACTTCACTTTGCAACAATAAAGCATTTAATAAATCATTAAATGCACAATTGACCCCCTTAATGGCCCCTCTTTTAAAACAACATGAAGTTATTACTCCTAGGCGTGGGGTACAACTGAGAAACATGAAATTTGACTAAGTATAAACTCAACTCATGAAGAAAACCAAACCCAAAGCCAAACTGAGATTGATGGATAACAAGATGACTTGAGTTGAACAACATTGATGCCACTGCCAAAATTAGACTTACTAAAAATAGCCACTGCCAAAAATAGTAAGTTTACCTCAAAACGAATAGAAAGCAGAACTGAGCTGGAAGCAAGACTTAATGAAAGTGGAAACCCTAAATTCTCACATTTGAGTAGCCTATGGATTTCCGGAAATAGGCTAAAACCAAACGAAGAGCGTATGGCCAAAATGGGGACATTACAGTTACGACCCTAGTGTGTGTTTAGGCAATGGTAATGTTGGACAAAGTTCTAAAGAGAAAAAGGCAGTAGGTAATGTTGGACAGACACCTACATCTTTTGTTTTTGCTTCCAATTGCTCATCTGGACATAGTGACAGCCTTGCCAATGTGGGACATAGGTGTAGTACATGAGATTGCTACAGGAAATTGTGCTGGGCATACTTGGATTATTTGTTGGGCCTGCTGCTTCCAATTTCTCTGCGCTTTTGGTTTGGTTTGGTTTGCTGAAATCTTCTCTTCCTCAAGATTCAATATCAGTGATGACTGAGCCAATTGGAAAAATGTTGATAAGAATGTGAAGCATAATAAGAGTTAGTCTTTGTTCAGTCTTAGCAATTAATTTGGTTGGTGTCTATTGTTGATGAAGTATATAGTTGTATAGTCTTAATGAAGTTATGACCTTAGTGGCTTACAATCTTCTTTTCAAAACTAGTATTTGTTAACTTATTTCAATATGCTAAAAAGGTATGCTTGAGGTTTGATTGAACCTTCTTACTGTGGTTTGGTACATGCCTAAATAAAGGGAAAAAAATCTGCTACAAAAAGGGGTGAGTTTTTCCTTTTGCATGGAGTTTACAATCCTTGCCCTTGTGTGGTAGGAGGCTCAAAGGTATCATGTTCATTCTTATATTTTTGTGGTTGTAAAAAAAATTGTTCAATGGGTTGGGTACTAAATGAGGATTAATAGAGATGGAAAACCAACAAGAAGTTTTTGTTCCCAAGAAACACAAATGTTTTTTGGATTTGCAAATATTTTTAGAATAAAAAATGAAGGTGAAATGAGGGGTATTTGAGTACTAAATGAGGATTAATAGAGATGGAAAACCAACGACAAGTTTTTGTTCCCAAGAAACACAAATGTTTTTGAATTTTCTAATATTTCTAGAATAAAAAACAAATTTGAAATGAGGGGTAAGTATTTCAAAATAGGCGCAGTTTGATGATAACTGATGCAAAAAGCATAATGATAGATCTTGCCCTCCCCTGACCAGGAACTGCCGCAATGGCTGGAAATTCCAAATTGTATCCAAAGCATGCAAATCAGTGGCACATTCCAGTGTAAAGCCCAAAGAAACATTTTACTGAAGTTTCCTAAAAGTGAGAGACTACTGGTATAGAAAAATGAAATCTTTATCTACTAGAAATAATTTTATGTTCCTTAAACAAAACTGCTACTTTATAAGCAATTTTTTATGCATTTGTTTTTTGTTTGGAGATCAAGCAACCATTTAGTATCGGGTGAATAAATGAGTGGTCTTTGGCTTAATGCCAGGAACTGAGGGGTATTTATTCTATCAAATTTTACATAGGCTTGTACCCAGCCACATACTTTATTTTGTTCCTCTGCATAATCAAGACTTCTTGGGCTCTTTATGAGCCAACATTCTCAATCATTGTTCTCTGTTCAATACCAAATAATAAATTACTAGTCATTACATTGTTCTTGCATAGTTTTCGTATACATGGACCAGAAAAGACAAAAAAAAAACAGAATCTGGAAGTGGGAAGTTCATCTATTTCATTCATGTTTTCTGTATAGGGGAAAAGTAGGTAGAGTTGTACCCAAAATAAATTTTTGCTTCAATGAGACATTTTTCTTAAAATGATCTAAATCATGTAAAATTGTTGTCAAAAGTATGTTTTAGGTCAAACAAAACATAGGTATTTTGTGGGTTTATGTCACAGAAGATACTTGAAAAATTCTGAAAATTTGAAAATTAGGGTTTCAAAACCCTTGTTTTTAGGAAAACCCCTGAAAATAGGACCTTCCCAGAAATGATTGAAAATGATTTTGATAGGATTAATCGACTTCACAATCACATTGGTCAAGTCAAAATCACCAAAAAGTTGTCTGAAGGCAAACTTGACCAAAATGTCCCACAATCAGTGGAAATCAGCTTTTAGAACTCCAGATCAGGCCAAATCAGTCTTCAATCATGAGTTGGCGCCCATACTTGATGCATTTAGGCATCAATCACTATGTATCAAGATTGGACATCATTATTCATTGTTTGTCTTTGCAGGTTGGAGTCATTTTCTCTCCAAGACGTCTTTTCAAGATCTGACAGAGGGGTTTTCACCGTTCTTCATATTTTTGAAGATCAATTGCACAGAAGGACAATTTATCAGAGGTTGCATCAAAAGGCATAAATTTTCCAGAAAGACAGTTGATAACTTCCAATCTTCTTCTTGTCTTTTTCCTCTTTTCTTGTCTTAGATCTTCTCGCATGTCCAAGAAAACAATAGATAAACACAGATCTAACCAACTGGGTATGATCAACATAGTTTTTTAGGATCAACATAGTTTTTTAGCAAAACCCACTTCTCGAATTTTTCCAGAAGCAACAAACTTTCTGCCCCTACTTTTAGGGATTTTTCCGAAAAAAGTCTAGATTTGAAAATCGAACGAACTGGGTTTGTTCAGCATTAAAGCACAAACAATACCAATGTGTCAGATTTTTTCCAGAAAAATACTTCTCGGCGGGTGGCTATTTTTAGGGGTTTTCAGAAGTTGGCTGAACATATCTGTGTTTATAGTCAACAGTCAAGTTTTTTAGAATATAGTACTTTCAAGATGAAATCAAGACCAAAATGGTCATACTTCGCGACTTTTTGAAAACACTCGACATGGACATGCAACAAGTGAAGCCTGTAGTCAAGATAGACGCTTTGGAAGGCGTAAATGACATCACCGTTCAATGGATAGCCAAATGTGGAAGGTAGTTATTCCAAACACAGAGCCGCCACCGTTTACTACCACACTACCTTCCATATTCCATGTCAACAAGGCTGGATGACGCAACTGCCAAGTGTATAAGAATATTAACAGTAGCTTGTGAATGGTGAAGAGATGCT
>VDFB02098697.1:0-21886 GCA_007258455.2 Sequoia sempervirens
AGAAGCTAGTGCAAATTAGATGAGCCACCTAAACAAGTCAAGATTATAGCATGTTGCTTAAACATGGTCTACTTGATGAGGTAGTCCATATAGACTTCAACTTGCTCCTCCACGTTCTTTACATCTTCGTGAAGTAGAAATGAACTATGTACCATTAACAACATTGTTTCATTCTTAGAGCATGAGCATTATCAAATATATTGAGTTGAGCAACAAACTACTCAAGGTCTAGCATGATTTCAACCATGGCCTTTAGGATTTCTACACATTCCTCTCCAACTAGTTCCTTCACCATGCCCCACATACTTAGTGTCCAAATTCTTAGGCTGGTATTCATCAAATCCTTCACAATGTTGTCTAAAAACTTATCAAAGACCCTTTTTCCACTAAGCATTTCAATGACCAAAATGCATTCCACCTCCTTGTCTTCTTTCACTTTTAATTTCATTTCCCCCTTCTTTCTACTACGTCACAACTATTTCCATCACTAACTCCTTCCACTATGCTCTTCCCAATACACAAATTCTCTATATAGTGACAATTGGTAGGCTTGTCCTTACTAATTATCCCTTGGGAGAAGTGATCATACCTACTTGTGATATTAATAAGAGGTGCAACTTGTCTTCAAATTATACAATTTTAGCCAATTCACCTTAGGGTGATCCCACAATACTGGTTTACAATTTTTGGCCAAATTGGTCATTGAACTATTTTTTTTAACTACATTTTCACTTTTGGACACCTATAGTGGTTAAACTGTACGAAATTTGAAGATGATGCAAACTATTGATTTGTGACATTTTGTCTGTGGATTCTAAATATATTTTTTTCAAAACTTTTGGAATCAAATTGCACTTCTTTTTCCATCTCCTTCAAAAACTAGTTTTTAACAATAAACACCATTTTTAAAGAATGTTGTTACTAGCTAACACAACTTTTTTTCTATGAAAGATAAAATTCTAATTTTTTTCGAATTTAGATTTGTAACTACGATATCTAGTTCATGGAATTGGTTTCATAGCATTTCATTGAATTTTTTTCTTAATTAAGTTTCAAAGTCAAACTAGTTATAATTTAGACATGATTTACCGACTAAAACATAACTTTTTTTGTATGTATCAAAATTCAATTTTTTTTTGTTGGATCAAGTACATCAATATCTAGTGCATAGATATTTTTTAGATATTTTTTTTGATAATCTGCTATTTTTTCACATGTGAAGAATAGAGAGCTTGATTTTTGATGAAAAACCTACATTCACAAGAAATAAAAAATAAATATAATAATCAAATTAAATTTATTTAAAATTATAATTTTTGTGAAGCTTATAATAAGGACTACATAGTTACAATTTTTTTTTTAAATGAATTCATTTGATCCCCCCAAAAGGTAAATCAAAAGTGGTTTTTTATCAGCATTTTGAAAGGTGTAAATGAGACTTCGTTAGAGGTATGGTTTAAAACTAGCGGGGTTCTATCCAAGGGGGTTTGATCAAACCCTCTTCAATTGGAATCCTTTAAATGAAAGTTTTCAAGGCTTAAATCATTATATTTTCTAAAAATATGCGATTTTAGCAAAAATAGGATCTCCCAAAAAGTGTAAACCACTATTGTGGGTTCACCCCTTAGTTGCACTCTCAATACATGCATTGCATTGATTTCTTTCATCCTTTCCACTTCTATACCTCTAAGATCTAATTAAATGATATTTTTCTTACATCAACTCATAGTTGTCCACCCACCTCTTATTAGGTTTGGAGGTCATCAAGTGATTGTACATAGAATATCATAAAAATATTGTACCACCTTAGGGAAATTGATTGATTAAGATACCTTTATTTTCCCTCCATATTTTTCAAATTCAATTAGTTGGCAGTCTAGTCCACCATTGAGTTTCCTTGTCTCTTGACATGTGAGATGGAGATTCCTTCAAAAAAGTGTTCTCAATCCTGGGACTTTTGACATGATTGAGTTTGAATACCATGAGAGGCTTTTTCTATTTATAATGTTATTAATCACTATCTTGAATCACTCTCCACTTCTAGGTTCCTCCATCCTTGCTTTAAGGCTTCCTTGAGTCCCAACATAATTGCCCTTTCCTCAACCATATTGGTAGACTCAATGTAGAAATCAAAGGTTTGAACTAGGAGAGTTTGGTTATACCCATTCCTAAACACACATTTGCCACCAACCTGGCCAAGTGCCCCTTTGTTGCTTCATCAAAGTTAAACTTTTTATATTCCTTATTTAGTAGGTGCCACTTGATATATTCTTTTTTGGGCTATTTGTAACACATTGCAAGTTTGTGCAACCATCATATTCTAGGCCAAGCTTTCAACCAATTGATATCATTAGGGTGGTTAGTCCATTCACACTTGGCCCCACACTTCCCTATCTCTTGTAAAGCTACTTCAATCTTGTCCTATACACATTCCATTAGGTTTAACTTCAAATATTCAAATTTTCCTCACAATTATTGTGTTAGATGGGTTAATATTCCATATTATATTGTCCTTCCTATTGACCCAAGGGACACTCTACTTGTGAAGTTGATTTATAACGTGATTGTAGGTTGACAACAAATCTCAAGTGGGAGCTCTCAATTCTATCAACAATTTTGATTCCCCATTAAAGACATATAGTCCTAAACCAACAAACCAATAAAGTTCCCAAAATGTATAGCTAACATATTGAACTCCTTAATATTGCCCAATATTGTTCCTTCTAACTAAGAATATTTCTAGAATTTCACCATATTCCCCTTCTCAAATTTCCACCTAATGTCTTTCATTAACATGGTTCTACAAATCTTATGAAAATTCTAAATGCCCAAACCTTTGGGAATGTAATTTTTGGTGAATATGCTACTCTCAAAATCTCTTTCGATGTACTTAGAGTGCATTACCTTGCTTTAGAGTATATCCCTCGTTATATGTATTCTTTGAAGTAATTTCATACCCAAATCATTATTAATTAACTTGCAACTTCTAAGCTCCAACTCATGAATCAATTTGTCCATACAAGTGTCTGTCCACTTAACCAAATTGAATTTATTCTACCCCTTATACCACTCCACACAAAGATTCTCTACACATCTTCTATTACATGTGTTGTCATGTTATATATTTGGAATATGGACATAACACAAATAGGGATGGCACCTAAATTTTTATAAGGAAAATTCAACTTGAGAGTAATAACCATTTGTCTTTCTAATAGTTAGTTTGTTCTACATCATATCCACCAATGCTTTCCATTCATTTGGAGGATTTTTTTTATCAATGACATTCCTAGGTAAGAGTTCGGGTTTTTTTCTATTTCGAAGCCAAAGATTCAACTGATGTTCAAGGAGTCTTCACCAAAAATATTTTAAAAAGTAGATACAAGATTCGAGGTATTAATCTTTTGATTGGTTATTATCTTATGACAATACAAAATAATTTTTATGACCCTTGCTTACCTCTTTGAGTCTTTCTTGAAAATTAGAGTGTCATCCACAAACTATAGGTGCATAACATTCTCTATTTTAGTATAAATCAAGGTCCCTTGAGAATCTTTTCTTTCACCTCATTTTTAGTGTTTGACCCAATACTTTAGTCATAGTAAGGAGTAGGAAGGGAAATAAAGGGTTACCTTACCTAAGACCTCATGTAACTTGGAATAATTCAATAGAGATGCCATTGATTAAGAATGAGTAGGAATTCGAGATGTAATTGAGCACCCATCTTAGTCAAACCTTAGAAAATTTGAACCTACATAGAATTTAGAACAAGAAATCCCATGATACATGATCATATACATTATTCATATCTAGTTTGAGCAACATTCCATCATTTCTCCTACTATTAATAGAGTGGATGATGTCATGTTCTATTACTATCCTAGATAGAATTTGATACCTTCCTAGCAATCTACTTTGCTCCTTTAAAATTATATGATCCAAAAATTACTCTAATCTATTTAGCATGGTCTTCATTATGATCTTGTATATCACATTACATGCCATAATTGTCCTAATAACATCAAAGTACTCTAGGTTTTTGACTTTTGGGATAAGAGCCAAGAAGGTGTAGTTTTAGCTTTTGGCATGGCTTTGCTTGACTCCTTAGCTTCTCTCCAATCATCTTCACCAATAATATGGCATTTTTTTTGGAAGAATCCAACATGAAAACCATCAAGGCCTAGGGATTTTCTTAGCCCCTAGAGAGAATACCACATTCTTGACCTCCTCCAAAGATATTACCTTTATGATCATCTCTTATATTCAGTTATGAATATGGAGATGTTGTGAAGCAATGCATCTTGTGTGGTGGCACCTTTCTTCACTTCAATAGCAAGCTAATCATTAAAGTAACTTCTACTTGCTTCTTGATTGCCTCCATACATGATCATATTCCCTCAATTTTTTTGGCTTGTCTCCTTATGTTGGTGGAGAGGTGGAAGATATTTTTATTCTAGTCTCTCTTAGAGAGCCACTTGACCTTAGATTTTCATCCAAAAAGATCTCCATATGCAAGATGGGATTCAACTCTGCTAGAATGCTACCTTCTTTTACTCTTAAATCCTTAGCGAGGCCTTTGATTTCCATTTGTAATTTTGTATTCCTTAGATCTTCCTCCACTTCTATTTTTCTCTCAAATTTGTTCCCATTGATTCCTTATTCCATTTTTTGATCTTATCTTTTGGTATGCTTAGTTACTTTTATGTGATACGTCATTTTTACCTCTTGATACTCAAAACCGACCATCATTCCAACCTTCTTCAAAATATACTTTTTCAAACAAAATAAATTCTAACTTAAAGAGGAAGCCTCACAATTTTGGTTCTCTAAAAAATTCAATCCAAATTGACCAATGGTTTGAACCCTCAAAAAAGGTACTTTGGCTATGAAAGTTGTTTAATGGAAGGTCCACTCCAAATTATATAATAATCTATCAAGTCTTTGATTGAATGCAAGCATCCCACATTCTTTCATTGCACTAGGTATACCCCACTACTTTAGGCTTTGCATCAACCAAACCTAGATCCCACATAATGCATAGAATGAATTGGATATGAATATTAGATTGGATCACAATTCATCCCGAAGGTTGAGAATCACATTGAAATTACCACCTAGGATAAAATTAATATTTTGAGTGTTGATTCATAAAATTCCTTAAGTCTTCCCATAATATGGATCTTTTATTTTTGAATTTGTTTCATAGAATATTTGACATTATTGTTATGATATTTTCTTGTACTCTTAAAATATTTACATGAATGGTTGTATGTAACATTACCAAAACCTCTCTAGAGAATTTGGGGTCATCCTAAATAATTGTTGGGCCCTAGCTATTCCCTTAGTTGATATTGTAATCCCACCACTTCTTTTTCCAAATTTTCTTTTTTGATTCCATCATTGTGATATCATTTCACTTGGTTTACTATAATATGAGGAAATTTGGATAGCTCTCCTCTACCAACCACTTGACTAAGTGGTCCTTGTTAGGGGTATTAAGACCCCTATCATGAACTAGCTAATGTATTTCATGGCTTCTTGATGGGGAGGTTTTCCTTGCCACCTTGACAAATTTTAGTAATAGGAGTTTGGGTACCTTTCTCTAAATCCTCTTTTTCGACCATCTTGGATTTTCTTGCATTTGTTGTCCCATCCCTTGTATTTACACCCCCTAAATTTGCAATAGGTTGGTAAGATTTTGTAGAGGCAGTCTTTGTGCAATTCATTTTCCCTTTTAACTAGCAACACCTCTATCTTGAATTCTAGCTATCTCCACATAAGGAACTTTCACTATCTCCTCTTTTCTATCCTACCCCTCCTATATATCTATATATTTCTCTCATACTTTTATCACATTAGCCTTTGTTTTCTCCTCCTCCTTTCTCTAGGGCCTTTGTACCTTCTTATCTCCTTGGAAGTATCTCCTTTTATAGTTATAAGTCATTATTGTTCAATGCCAACTTTAATTATTTGATTGAGAAACCTCCCATGCACCCATTTTGTAGTTCCCACCTATGTTTTAACTCTTTCCTTGTCTTGATGCTTCTATGATTAGATTAATAGTTATATTGAGTTGATTATTATATGATGCAAATTTCAAGATGGTTTGTGCATTGATAGATTACACATCCTCACTAGTTGTTAAATGTTGCTTCATTTATGATCTTTGTTGTTGGATTCAATGTTTCACATTAAATATGCAAAAACATATCCAAAAGTGTTTGGAAAACGTAAGGATGTGAAGGAGAATAACATGTATTCACTTGAACATCTCACCTTGCTTAGTCTTTGTGGCCAAGTTGGTGACCTTTTGATTCTTTGACTAAGGAACCTCCTATGTTCCCCTTTTGTAGTGCCTAACTATGTGTTAATTATTTCCTTGTATTGATGCTTCTATGATTGGATTAATGGTTATATGGCTGAAATTATGGGAAAGGGAAACCTTTAGAGATTTGACACCTTTCCCAAAATATTTCAGGGGGTTATGAGAATGGAATGGATGAATGCAATGATGGAATGGAGATTGATGGATTTGGACAAGGTATGAGATTGACTTACAACCTGGAAGGTGAATCAACTTTCCTTGGACCAAATCTATAAATGACCTAATTATGATATGCAATGATATAATTATTCTAATGATGCAAATTATCACTTTTATGTAGAAACAACAAAACTAGATATCACAGAGGAAATCAGACACTAGAAATAGAAAGGGGAGGACACTATGCACCTGTGGTATAAATTTCAACATAAATTATCGAGAAGTTGGTGTTGGGGGTGTCATTGTCCTACTAGGGATTTTTCGAATCTATTTTGCAATCATCTGATGTCGGATCTATACTTCCATTTCTCGCTTGTAAACTGTCCAGATTGCTTCCAGATATTTTTGTAATTGACTTTTCGTGGGTTGTCAAGGACTAGGGTTTCAAATGCAACAATAAATAAAGTATCTTCAAAATTCCTTTGATCCTCTCCAACCTATAACTTGCACATTCACAAAGAGGGAAAATGTTGTGCCATTTTAGGGGATTTCCACAATCAAAACCTATGTTAGTGTGTCCACTTCCACATTGGCAATGTTAATGATAAACTGCTAAAGGAAAGGAAGGAAATGATGAACGAACCAACTGTTACAAATCACCACCCTTCAATGGCTTCCTTGAAGGGTTGAAGTCACACACATCACTTCAAGAATCTTGGGTCTTGCTTGATAGATTTTATTGAATTCTTGAATGCTTGAATGCTTGGAGACCCACAACAATGTTAGCCTTCAACTAATGTGGACATTGTCTTTCATCAAAGTGAATTGCCCCGTTTGGAAACACAAAAACAAAATGATGCCTTGATGATAATGGTTGTTATTAACAAGACTAGGATTAGGCGTACCCTTATTAGAAATGGTTCAGGGCTTAATGTTTGTAGTGTTCACCTCTTCAATAAAATTAGAGCAAATAAGAATTTAATTCAACCATATACTTTATTTATTCGTGGTTTTGATAATGTGGGAAGACAATCGCTTGGTGTAATAAAATTACCGGTTAAAGTTGATCCTATTGTGTTACAAACTCCCATCCATTTCATGCCTAATGATCTTTCATATAATATTCTCTTGGGTAGACCATGCATTCATGAGATGATATGAGTGCCTTCAATGCTTCATATTTTAATGAAATACACTTATAACAATAAGGTTTACATAGTAAAATTTGATCCTAAATATAAAAGTTGTTTACAAATTGAAATAAGAATTAAGTTTCCCTTTAGCACATTGATCCCAACTTCAAAAGTGGAACCTTTACAAATTGAAGACAAATATGAATGTCTTTCATATATGAAAAAGTTGTTGGATGATGATTTGGGATCATTTGATTTTACACCTACATTCATGGGGGAATATAAGATTTCACCACCAAAAGCATAAAAAGAGAAAGAAGTTGCAATAGTATCAACACAACCTATAACTGAATAATAAAAAATACTAGATTCCATAACTTCTAGCAATGAGGGAAACACAAATTACACATCCACTTATGATGAAACTGATTATGAAAAACTAACTTCCTCAAAAGAAATGGAGGCCATTTATGGAAGAGGTTATCAACTTTCAAAACAATTTGGCTATAATGGAAAAGGATGTGTTGCAAAGGAACAAGGTATCTGTGTCCCCATAGAGCTCAATGTGTAAGAAACAACAAGAGGTCTTGGTTATTGTCCTTCAAAAATAATGAAAGCATAAAAAATATCTTCACTTAATGTCAATGTCATCATGCAAGATTCTCCCAAGACAACTTTAAATTTAGTTCATTTCGACAATGCTAAATTTGATAGGATAATAGGTTAAACCGCATCAGTTGTTGCTCCTTGCCATGTAGTAGTTGTAGCCTCAGATGATGCTCATTACCATTCATGAGGGTATAAATTAAAATTTATGTAATCATATTTCATTTTGCAAGGAGCATCATTTCATCATTCATTTTTGGCTCATCTTTGTCCCTACACTTGGGGGGCAAAGAGTTGGATAGCCTTGAATTAGGTGCATTACTTGCTGCAAGGAATCCCTTTGTATCTCCTTAAAATATTAGTGTAGCAATTACACTAACATTTTAAGGGGGCATATAGTTCCCCACATATTGTTTACATAAGAAATGGTCACTTTTTAGCGATGATAGCATACATCTCCTAGAAAGTGTGACCTTGTCAATTGAAGTGTGGCCTTCTCAATCTATGTTAGTGTCTCTTTGGTGGTGATATTGGGCTTGGTATCTCTTAAGAGTGTGACCTTTCATGACATATGATGTTCCCTTTGATGGTAATACTACGATGACTATTCCCTGAAAGTGTGATCTTTTATTCCATGAATTTTCCTCTCTTGGCAGTGATGTCATGTGTGATATTCCCTAAGGTGTGACGCTTCATGTATTGAGAAATACCCCTTTGTCATTTTTGTAAAATAGCTTTTGTGGTAGTGTTGTCCATAACACCCCTTGAGGTTAGGCTTTGTCTTTTTTGCCCTCTTGGACATTTATGCACCTTCTTAGGAAAGTTTTTCATTCATCCTCTTGGAAGTTTATGCACCTTCTTAGGCGAGTTTGTTGTTTGTTGTCTTGGATGTTTACACACCTTCTTAGGTGAGGCTTGTTAGTCCCCTTGGATGCTAAAAATCTGGCAAGATGATCTATGGATTCAACATAACATAGCTTGCTAGTTCATGGACACCCTTTTTAACATGGCCACCTAGCATAGCACACCTTGCTAGCTAGTGGAGCCATGTGTTTCATGAGTGTCTTTGCATAACACAACTTGCTAACCTTATGGATCCCATCATATTGCATGGAAACCTAGCATAATGCAGCTTGCTAGCTAGTAGATCCATGTGGCTCATGAGTGATTTGGCATAATGCAACTTGCTAGTCCTCATGGGAGCACTCCTTTGCCTAACATTCATTCGATGGATGACATTTGGTATGTGAGACAAATTTAAGACTGAGGTCTCTTTTCCTTATTGACTCGAATCCCTTTAGTACTAACCTATGTTTGTGTTTTCTTGTGTTATGTTTTTATTGTGTTGTGTATTGTGTGATGTATTGTGTTGTGTTCTTGTCGTGTGTGTTTTATGTTGTCGTGTTGCATTACATACATGTGTGTTCGTTTTTCCTTATGTTGTCTTGTCATATGATATTTAATCTCGGGGGCTTGTGCACTCCCCCTAGATTCATTGCCATCCCATCTCTTCAACATTTAGACAATTAGATCCCTCTTGACATATTTTCTATAGTGTGAGTTTGAGCATAAGTTCATACTCTCACTAAAGTGGGGGCTAAATGTAGCATCATAAATTATCACCCATGATAGCTTTACACTAGGTTTTTCCCCCCTTAAGTAATTGGACATAATTGTACACCTAATTTCCTAAATTATGCATTCCATAGCCCATTTGAACAATTATCAAGAAACCCCATGTTGAAAACCAAAAAAATCATTTAATATTTTATCCCCTGACACCTTAAGTCCCGTAAAATAGGGTTGGGACCTAATTGCCCTAGCCGACTTAGTCCCCCTATTTTGCCACCAAAATTGAATGTTAGAGTCATCATTTTATTATTTGAATTTCAAATGTCCAATGTTGGCTATCGAGATTTAAATTTTGAGAAATTAGAATAATTGCATATAAATACCTAGCCATTTCATCATTTGGAAACTAAGTGAAATCATCTAGGAAATTATTGAGCAAGAATTATTGTCAAGAGAATTATCAAGCAAGTCAAGAGCAATCAAGATCAGGTTTATTGCAGCAATTCAATACCAAAAAAATCATGATGTCAAAATGTATGTGATTTTTTTCATGTTTATGTTAACATATTGTTTTGTGAGATCTAACCCCTTGTATGTCTTCAAGCAAATCAAGCAAACAACAACCAAGCCTTGAGGAGATGTGCATGACTTTAGTCCTTCAAGGAAGCCATTTTTGAGTGGTGATTTGTAGTCCATTTTGACTCATCATTCATTTATCATTTAGCCTCTATCCCTCAAAAGGATAAGCTCTCTTTCATTGACATTGCCATTGTGGAAGTGGAAACAACAACATAGGGTTTGACCGAGGCAAGCCCCTATATGGCACAACCCTTTCACTCTCTTGGAATGTGTAGGTTTCAGATTTGAAGAATATTGGGAGAAGTTTGAAGGCCAATTATTCATCATTACATTCAAACCCTAAAACTTGACAACATATTGAAATTAAATTATCTTTACACTCGACGAAGATCTGACAGTGTGACACCTAGGCAAAGAAGGCTCTAAGCAAGCTCCGAAGGATTGTGAAATCAGATCCAAAATTCATCTACTGGGTCATAGTCACCCAGGGTGACTTGGTCCTCAAAAATCAAATTCAAATTCATATCATAGGTGCACAATACTCTGCTTAGTCTATTTTCAAAGTCTAGATTTCTATGTGACATCTTAGATCTATTGTTTTTACATCAGAATAGTTATTTGCATCATTAGCCTAGTCAATTCATTACATTTCATTCCAAAATCCATCCTAAGTTTGGTTAAGGGAAGGTTGACTCACCTTTCAGATTGTAAGTTAGACTCATACCTTGTCCAAAATCCACCAAACCCCCACCACCTCCAATATCATGAAACGAAAAAACGTTACAGGAATGTGCCTAAACCCTAGAGTCAAAATCTCTAAAGCTACGCCACCTCTCCCCTTTTTCTACTCATTTCAAATTATAATATGCAATTAAGTGGAATTGTTATTGTATCTTGTTACATACCTCAACATGGGATTCAAGAACGTATGTAATCTTGTATGTATTTAATTGTTTCATGTTTTGGTTTAAAATGAGCATAGGCATCTTTATTTATGTTTTTAAATGAACCTTTGTGTTTATAAAATAGTTTTGTGTTGTGTTATAGGCCCTTAGTGGCTAGCTAGTTCATAGGTGCTTTCTCTTAAGGAATCAAAATGTTTTGGGATCGTCTATGGGTCCCTTGTGTATTATCATATAAGGTGGGAAGTGTGGAATACACCTTTCCCTTGCCTTTCTTTCTTAGGGAAGTGTATTGGAGCCTCGGGGAGGTCACAAGACCCTTATAAACCTTCTCCTATGTGTGTCTTGAGTGTTGTGTGCTTGAGAGATAGAATTCTCTATTTGGACTTGAGTCTTTTTGTCCCTTTTCAAGTTCCTATTTTTTCAAGTGTAGTCTTAGGTGGTTCCAAGGTTTTTGGCATGTCCCGAGGACCAAACCTTAACTAGATATTGCTCATTAGTTGGGATGTTGATTCTTGGTAGCAACTACAACACCTGGTCAAGATTCTAATGCTAGGATTGGACTCCAACACCAAGATGAGACACTGGATCGTAGGCACTAGTGTCCTCTAGTGCTCTATTTCTTTGTTTCGACATATAGTCATGTCTTTCAATTATTTCTCGAGGAAACTTTGTCTATGAAAGTTTCCTCCCTTGACCTCAAGAGTCTTCCCATGTTTTTGTTTCATCTACAAGTAGTGTACATCCAAATTTATAGAATCTCCTTGCCTTGGGAAGCATGTTATCACCTGGAAGTGACCCATCATTTTTCCAATGGGTGGAGGGTTTGTACCTCTTGGTTATTAAACCTATTGTGAAGGTTGGCCCTTTTTATTGATATTTTTTTATGTCATTATTGAGTAGATTGAAGGTGAATGTACTCTTTTCCTACTCCTTGTTTCCAAAATTGGAAGTCTCATCATCTATTCGAGTGGTGATAGGTCCTAGGAATTTCATCATTTGTGTTAATTTTTTAGTGTGTTATTAGATTTTTTAATTGTGTGTGTCTAGGTTTTGAGTGGAGGTTGATGATTCCCTTGTCCTATCCTTGTGTGGTGTTGCAAGAGGACACAATTGTGGGTTAGTAACCGATCATCGTGTGTATGTCGTCTGCTCTCTAATAGGTTCATCATGGTGGATTTATCCCATGTTTGTTAAGTATTTTGATAGTGCCACCTTGTTTATGCAATGGTGAGGTTGTTTCTTGATGTCATCATTGTTGTGTCGTGTTTCACATTGCACTTGTGTACTGATTGTGTAATTGTGACATTTTGTCACATCAATAGTATTGTTGTTTTTGTTTCAAAAAAAAGTTATTTTTTCAAGTTTATCCTAGGTGTTTCAACTTGGGGAATTACAATATACATGGATGAGTAGTGTAGTTTGATGAAATATCCTAAGGCTTCACCTTTGTCTCTTGCCTTCATTGAATTTAGTGTTTCCTTTGATGGGACATCCATTGATTCAATTCAACAAGACCATTTATATTTTTGTTCATGATAGGTACATAAAAAATAAAGCTTAAGCAATCACTTCTCAAGAACATGATTATGAAAAGATCAACCTTGGAACTAAGGAAGAGCCTGAGTATGTCAACCTAGAAAAAAATTGTTCACAAAAAGAAAGATGCCAATTTTAAAGCCTATTCAATATAAGGGTATATCCACTTATGATGACCTCAATTCTTTCCTATCAAAGTAATGTCACACCATCTTACTCAAACCATAGGTTAAATCATACCTGAAAAATAAATACACTTCAATCTAGTAATTGAACATGTGACCAAAGAAAAGGTTAGGAAACCATTAAATGCAAACATCATATTCCCAATAAGGGACTCAAGTTGGATTTCTAATATTGTACATGTGAATAAGAAAAATAGAGAAGTTCTAGGTTGTTGAAATTTGACCAAGAAAGAAAAAATTCCTTTCAAAATATTAAAGATTCCATTTCTATTGTTCCTCTACTCATGTGCCCTAGCTTTCAAAAATATTTCATCATCTATAGCTATGTTTCTAAGTATATGTTGTATGTAATTTTGATGTAAGAAAACAAGGATAAGGTTAAGTAGCCAATCTCATTCTTGATTTCTATATTAAAATATTATGAACTCAAGTATTCACTTATTAAAAATAATACAAATGCAATGGTCAAGGAAATCAAACATAATTGTTTTGATATTCTCAATGCTCACACTATTGCTTAAATCTAGCTAATTATATTAGAGAAAAAGATATGGAAAAATAACATTACAAATAATTTTTGCTTTAAAGCAAAAGGTGGGCTTGTAGATATATTAATAATAATAAAAATTTATAATAGGTAATAGTTTATATGATCCCAAAAACACCTTTACAATGATGAGCTATCTGCTAGCCCCAAGTTTGCTACTAAAAATGGGCTAATTATACAAAATATTCAAAAATCCACAACAAAACTTGTTTTTTCACCCTAAAACTAAGATAGATTTGGGCATGAAGAAAGCGAACTAAGCACCCTTGCACGACCCCTGGACTGAATTCTCCCTTGGGTCTTTCTATGCTATTAAGATCATGTCTGGGACATGACCCTGCACCCTTCTTGCTCGAGCCAAATCTGATCTAAATTTTCTGAATCTTTTGCTCTAGAACTTGGTGCTCCAGAAACTGTTGCTCTTGAACTTTGGCCTCAACAACCGCATTCTTCTCACCCTTAATGTACTCAATATCAAAATCATAGGCCTATATCTTGCAAACCCATTTATGTTGCCGCTCTTTAATGGCTTACTGCTCTAATACCATTGAAATATCTCTAGCCAAATATGAACTATGCTTTCTAAATCCGTTGCTCTAGAACTTGGCGCTCTGGAAACTGTTGCTCCAAAATTTCATCAACAACTTTTCTTGTAAGCTTTTCATCTGTTGCTTATCTTTTCTTTTTATATTTTCAATATATATGAAGAGACTATCCAGAAGGGTGAGCAAACAACGCCACGATTGACACCACCCATCAAACAAAATCTTTGTTGTTGCCACCTTCATCTTTCGTACGTGGCCAAAGTTGTGGCTTCCTTAACAACTATTGTAGCAACTTATGGGTATGCTTGCAATTCTATATCATTATACACAACAATTTCTTTCCCATCACAACCCATATTTGCCAATTTGTTTGCCATGCCATTCCCCTCTCTGTAAGTATGTGAGATGACAAAAGTTTGAAATTTGTCCAATAAAAACTATATTTTCTATAAAATATATTTCAAACACCAACTATGCACCTTTCTCTCCTTGCAGGCATTAATTATAATTAAGGAATCCCCCTCAATATGAACTTGTGCAATACCCAATTTGAGGGCAATTTCCAAACCTGCTAGGACTGTCTGAGGCTCAACCACATTATTTGTGCCCATTGGAAGTGAAAATGAAATAGCCACTATTACTGATCCCAAAGAGTCTCAGATACTATTGGAAATAGGATGCCATTTAATTGCAAGTCCTAAACATTAATTATTTCATGTATCTCCTAAGTTCTTGGAATGTGTTAAAAAACACTAAGATTAGGATGAGATTAATTATTTGGATGAAATAAATCATGAAATTGACATTTGTAGTTATTCCTAAATAATAGGAGTATGTGGGTGCACACATGGTAAGGTGACACTCACCTTGTGTTCAGTTAACTATACAAAGTAACCATTAACACTTCTGAATGCATGTAAAGATCCTAGGAGTTAGGATTTGATGTTTGCATGTTTGAAGTTCAGTTCAGTTTAGAATCAATTTAGTTCAATTCAATTCAGTTCAGTTATGGTTCAATTATCTTTAGTTGCATGCATGTTGGTTATTTTGAGTTGCATGTAGTTAGCTTCAGTTAACTTGGAATGCATGGTTAATAACTTGAGTTGTATGATAGATAATAGGGACTACCTCCAGTTAACAGGGGATGACCATTCTTGCATGAATGGTGTTGAATAAATGTTTCAATTAACTAGAAATCACTTGGAGCCAACTTGGGTGCCCAAGATGCTTTATTGGATTTACCTCTCATGCATGATAAGATATTTCTGAAGGCTCAGTTAAGTAGGATTACTTAAGGGCGCCAACTTTGAGGAAGATCTTTGGAATTATCACCGAAGTGAAGGAGAAGTTGTAGCTTTAGTTTGGGATGCCCAAATGCATGAAGCACATGTTGTAAGCTTTAGTCTTCACTAAATAACTCAACTTGAAGGAATATGGCATACCTTTTCAAGGGCTTGAGCTTGTGCATTGTAATTATCACTATTTGGAGATTACAAGGTTGCATATTGTCTCTATATCTCATTCAAGTTGAAGAGAGTTTTCATAATTGTTATTTGCAGGTGTGAAGAAGATTGGTAAAGACAGAAGAAGCATTCTAAAGCAAGAATTGGAGCTATTATAATTCAGAGATTGAATAATAGAATAATTCTTGGTGGAGTTTTTTCCCGAAAGGGTTTCTCCATGGTATATCTTGTGTGATCTTTCTAATATCCTATCTAGTTCTTCTATCAACTTCTCTCTACATTCTACAATAGTAAAATGAATTAATCAAGATAATCACCCACAAAGAATATATGTAACAAAGAAAGAGCTTACTTAGATCAACAATATTAAAGTTTTCAAGTATTAAGCTAAGAAAACACCTCATTTTTCAACAAATACAAATTCCTACCCTTGAGATGCCTGGATTTCCTCTTGAAGCACCATCAAAATTAAGCTTTAAAAAATCAGAACATGGGGGTTTCCATTTGATTTCTTTTCTATTCACCTTCACTATGCTATTTTGATGTAAACTTTTTGCAAACAACAAAATTATGTTCTTCTAGCTCTTCAAAACAAAGTCATCCCAACTTGTGAACAAGGAGGATGTGTTCTTATGTTTCAGAACATAAGCATTAACCACTTTTGAAATTGCTTTTTCAATCTTGACTTTGACGATCTCAATTGAAGAACTTGATTTCCTAAAAACGCATAAATTGTATTCCCACCATATATTCCATGTTACTAGTGGTGGAATAACTTCCCATACAGAAGCAAAAAAAGAGGTTTTATACAATAATGGCCAACTCTGGAAGATGTCTCAAATAGAATTTGGCAAAGGGTTGTGTAAGTTCAACTTGCTCTTTACGAACAACCAACAATCCTGTGCAAAGCTACATTGAACAAACAAATGGTCTACATTCTCCAAATCTTCCTCACATAAAGGACACTTGAAAGGATCAAGAATTCTCAGTTTAGTTAAGTGATCACTCGATAAAATTCTCTTTCGTAAAGCTAACCATGCAAAACTCCCAGCTTTTGGGAGAATCTTATTATTCTAGCAAAATGAATAATCCCTTTGTGAGACTAATTGATCCCTACGCTGGATTAGAGCTTGATATCCTTACTTCACAAAGTAGGAGCCCTCTTTTGAAGGATCCCGCAGAATCTTATCAGGCTTCCTCGAGATGAACACAATTCTACATTTTAGAAAATCTTGAAGCAACGAAAATTGATTGGTGGAAAGGGATGAATCAAAATGCTTTTTCTAGATTACTTTACCCATTAGGCCTTTTCTTGAATGTATGTAATCTAGAAAGTTTTCACCCCATTCTCTTGACAATACGACCCTTACTTGCTGTAATTATTGAATTTTTTTCAAAGGGGGCTTACGATTCCACGAGTCCTCCCAAAAATTTACGCTTTTCCCATCATGTTCTCACATAATGAATGAAGTAATAATCAACCTGCATAATGTCAAGAAATTCCACATGGCCAATCCTAAAGGAAGGTTTGAAATAGTAAGAATCCTCAAGGGGATTGGAGTGTCAAGATACTTAGCTGCATTAGCTTGCACCACTTCATTTCAAGCTTTGTGTACATTTTCCAAACTAACTTGGCCCCAAATGCCTTATTCCTAATTGAGATATTGTGAATACCTGCTTCTCCTTGAGATTTTTCCAACACCATACTATCCAAGGATATTAGAGGTACTTTTTTGTAATCATTCATATTACCCTTCCATAGAATTTTTTTGATAATGCTCTCAATTTCAAGGATAACCAACTTTGGTGCCTTGAGAACCACTAGAAAATAGTTAAGGATTGCAGATAATACTGATTTATTAAAAGAATTATGCCTGATAATGATAACCATCGTGCCTTTCACATTAGAATCCTTGTCTTTAATCTTTCTATTACTTTAACCCAATAAGCAGCTTTATTTGGACCTTTGAAAAAAGGAATACCTAGGTATGCACATGGCAACTCTGGTTGCCTAAACCCCAATATTTTAATTATCTTATTTTTTATAGCCTCTTTTGTATTAAAAGCATAAATTTTGGACTTGGAGGCATTAACTTCCTGACCTGATGTTGAGCAATACCTGTCAAGTACTTGTTTGATTTGAATGGATTCATCCATAGTTGATCTACCAAAACAGATGGTATCATCTGCAAACAAAGAATGAGTTATTGAAATGTTTGTGTTTGAAATAGCACTGCCTCTCCAAAGTCCTCGACTCTGTTTATAAGTAATTGATCTACTAAGCGCCTCAACCATTATAATGAATAGGAAGGGGGGTAATGGATCCCCTTGTCTCACTCCTTGTGATGCTGCAAAGAAGCCCGTAGGTGAACCATTTAGGATGATTGAAAACTTTGCTCCTGACAAACAAGATCTAATCCATCTATGCCATTTTCCTTTGAAACCGAATTTCTCAAGAACTTTGTTAAGGAAATCCCAATCTACTCGATCATAAGGCTTCATCATGTCTAGCTTAACAATGAAAGAAGGCAAACTATCAAAATAAATTGAGTGAAGGGTTTCATGTGCAATTAGCACTCCTTTAGACATTTTGTAACCTAGGACAAAGCCTCCCTTCTCTTGAGAGATAATCTTTGGAATAAAAGGTTGTAATTTGAGTTATATGACCTTGGTAAAGATCTTATAGACAGTGTTGCATAGTGATATAGGCTTGAAATCTGCAAAGGTTTTAGGGTTTTTTACTTTTGGAATGATTGAGATGTTTGTCACATTGAACTATCTGAGTATGGAACCCATTATTCTTGATTCTTCTAAGCCCATAATAGATCATAGCACAAAAAATCCCAGCCTTTTTGAAAAAATATTGTTGTAAATCCATCCGGACTAGGTGTCTTATTTGGAGGCAATGAAAAAACAACACCTTTAACTTCATCCAAGGTAAAAGGTTTGGGTAGGGAATCATTATCCTCATCTTGAACTAGAGATGGAATAACCTCTAGAATCTCAACTTCATCTTTCCTGCACTGATCATCTTTGCCTTGTGGGGCTGTTAAAAGATTAGGAAAGAATCTCTCAACTTCTCTCTTAATATCTTCTTCCGACGTTAGCCAGATGCCTGAAACCATCTCTTGAATTGAAAATATTGTTGAAGTAGCTCTTTTTATCTACACAGAAGCATGAAAGTACTTTGTATTTCCGTCACCCTCTTTAAGCCATAGTTCTCGAGATTTCTGGCGCCAATATATTTCTTCCCTAGCAAATAACTCTTCCCAATCCCTTTGCAATTGTTTTTGCTTCTCAAATAGATTATCATCTAAACCATTTTGAATAATATGCTCATGGATCACCGATAACTCTTTGAAGATGTCCTCTTTTTGTTGGAAAACATTTTTGAATGCTTGTTCATTCCATACTTTTATTTGTTGTTTAACATGTTTTAATTTTTGATAAAGGTGATACATTTTCGAACCCTGTTCAAAAAAAACATTTATCCACCATTGTCACAACAAGGGAAAGAATTGTGGGTGCTTGAACCACATGGTTTCAAGTTTCAAGGACAATTTTCCTTTACGAAGGGAGACATTTGCTATATGAAAAGAGGTCACATAATGATTAGAGCCAACAAGAGGTAGAATTTCATATTCCAAACCGTGCTACCCTAAAAACCAGTTTGGAGATACCAAAAACCTATCTAATCTTTCAACAATTTGTAAGAAACCTTTTCTATAGTTCGTCCAAGTGTGCTTCCCCTTGAAAGGCATAATGTCTTTTAGAGCATTGGTGAGAATGAAAGAATTAAAATCTTCAACCACTCTCAATGGTAGACTAATACCTCCAGCTTTTTCCTACAGTGTAACAATAGCATTAAAATCTCCTCCCAAAACAACTTTAGTGTCACCCGGGCTGTTTAAAACACGAGTTATTTCATCCCACAGCTCTTTCTTGTCAAATAATGAATTAGGCCCATAAATATTAAACAATCAATATTTCAAGCTAAATTTAGAAACCTCAAGCAACTGCCAATTAGAGTCATTCCTTGTTGAAATAACATTTACTGCTTTAGGGTTCCACAAATAAATCAACCCTCCAAAGGACTCCTGGGCCGGAGAGTGGGTTGATTTCTACCTTGTCCATTTTTGTAGGGAGGTTTCATAAGATTGTATTGAGAGTTTTAACTCCTAAAGTAAAACAATATCTACTCCACAAGCATCAATTTGATGCTTGATACGATCTCTCTTGTTAGGGGAATTTATTCCCTTGACATTCCACGAGATGATATTCATTGTGCTCGAGGAGAGCAACAAGCTCTCCTTGGGTGTTTTCTTGGAATATAGTCATAAATAGTTTTTTGAACCCCTGCTTCAATCTCCTCTTTCAATTTATCCAAATTGGATTTCCTTCCCTGCTTCCCTAGTGACTTCTTCAGAATTGCTTGAGGAGTATGAGATATGGACAACGTCTTTGAATAATCATATTTTGCTTCTTCCTAATCTACCAAGCAAGACTCTACTTGCTGCAGATGGTGATCTAAAGCTTCATGAGTACACTGATCTAACCCATAATCTTCATAAGATATCCCTTTTTTCCCCCAATCCACCTTATGCTTTGTTACCCCTGCTGTATTGTCCTCTTGAGCTGCTACACCTTCCCCCCAGCCCTCCTCAACTGCCAAATCCTCTGCTATTTCATCATACATTTCTGAACCTACTGATATTAAGAATTGTTCTACTAGCAATTCCAGCTCGTCTATTTTATCAAGCTTAGTAGCTTGAATCAATGTAGATGAGTCTTGAGACATGAGAGTAGGACAAACACCCCTACATCTATTTGTTGTCACATCTTGGGGCTTTGAACAATCTTCAAACATGTATTTTTGCACGATAATGTCTAGGAAGAGAAGGTGAGTATAGGTCAAGACAACAATCTATGTATATACACATCAAAAAATCCTTCTTCTTGCTGGTTTGTAGAGAGATCAAAACAATATTTTTCAGCTTAGACTACCCTCCTATCTCCAGATTGTTCTCTATCTTCTTTTGATAGCAAATCCCATTGCTGACATTCTTCACAATTTATGATATTGATTTATCATTTGGTGATGAGGCAAGATCTCTAGTAGCAACATTAGCATATTCCCCACAGTTTGAATCATCATGATCAAGGTTAGTCTAAAAATTTATAGGCTTGTGTCCTAACATATGACATTTTGCACAAGCATTATCTGGGGTTTCTAAAATGAAATTTTGAACCCATTTCCCAAATTTTGATGCAGAGGATTTGTTGGGGCAAATCTTTTGAGATATCAAGTAATACACAAACCTAGGTGGCATTAAATGGTTTGGAAAATATATGGTCATGTTTAGGTAAAGCAAAGAAGTTGAATACCGAAGAGTGGAAGTTTGGCCAAAAAATCTTGCAGAAAATGGAGTGCATTATTAAAAAATCATTATGTGTTAGCTAAATACCCAAGCCTAAAAAACATGTACCGTTTTATAACTCATATGCGTTTATAACACGTACAAGTCATTTGTTTACAAAATTAAATACCTTTTAGAAACACATACTGCGTTTTGTAATGCAAAATGTGTACGCATTTTAAAATGCATACACATTTTGTAACTTACAAAATGGGTATGCATTTTTAAAAATCGTCGTGTTCCTAAAATGTTTTTTTTAAATAATCAAAGAAAATAAAAAAGAATGCATATCGCGTTTTGTAATGCTTACACATTTTTTAAAAATGTGTACACATTATTTAAAAATTGAATTCCCAACCCACATGCAACCTTGGTTTTAGGCTTGGGAAAGGCTTGGCAATCCAAGCCTTAGCCTTTTACCTGCAACTAAAAAACTAAGGTAGATTGAAGAAAAATGTCCAACTTTGGCAATATGGCCGATGGACTTTTTTTCTAAATCAATCTATAAAATTAAAACCCATTAGAGAACACGATGTCTACTTTCTAATTATATAATTTTTATTAAGATTGGATTATTTTTTCTATTTTTAAATTAATTTCTAAGCAAACTAGTCCTTAAACTTGAAATATTAGACTTTTTTTACTTTTTAATAACTTTTTTTTGGTTAAGATTTTTGTAAAAAAATTATATGGCATGAAACTTCAGACAATTCTCCACACAATGAAAAAAAAAATTCAAAAAAAAATTAGTTTAAGTCCAATTATGCTGTCTGTACACATTG
This sequence comes from Sequoia sempervirens, assembly GCA_007258455.2. Taxonomy (NCBI): domain Eukaryota; kingdom Viridiplantae; phylum Streptophyta; class Pinopsida; order Cupressales; family Cupressaceae; genus Sequoia; species Sequoia sempervirens. The sequence goes on from VDFB02098697.1 coordinate 21,755, forward strand.
ATTTGTATAAACAACAATTAAGGAAAATAAAAATTTAATAAAAAAAACAATATTCAACCAAAAATTACAAAAAAAAATCTAGATCAAACTTCATGTTGTTAGCTCTCTTTTTACAAAAGGAATTATCAAAAT